>KI423012.1:5762-36450 GCA_000473375.1 Anopheles culicifacies | reverse complement strand
ATGCAACCCGGTGTCCAATAAACAGAAAAATTTTCTAATTTATTGTATCATAGGTCCCATTTCTCGATTTTTAAATAAAAGGGCATGCCCATCTCCAGCAACGCAAAACCGCGGCAGCCGTGAGCGAACCGGTTCTCTCACGCAATGTTCATACTCTCTCCGTTTCTCTCCTTCGGATAAGCGCGCTGAGACCGGTTTTTGGAATGTATGTGGCGGTAAACCGGTTCAACAGTGGATTCCTGTTGATCTACATAGCGATCTCGTTGAAACTCATAGTATGATGCTTAAGAATTCTACTCTTCTTCATGTTTAATGATGTTGAGTGGTAGACCTATTTCCACCAACTCCTTATGTTTCGTAAGCGTTGTTCTTGGTGGAGTAAGAGCTAAAGAAATAAGTGTCTTTAAAACCAGGATTAGAACTTGTTGGTCGATAAGCTGATCAGTCTAACATGGAGTTAACTTCACCGTAAAGTGAAAAAGAGGATTAAAGACTTTCCTTTTTGCTCACATCGTGACTTACTGTACCATATAATAATAGGGAGAGAAGCAAACATACCTCAAAATCAATTACCATCCCATTTTTAACGGTCCCATCCTGTAAAACCGGTCTGTGCATGTGAAAAGGAACCAACCCTTCTCCAGCAAGTAGCGTTGCTACCAGCAACGGTATTATGCTTTGCAACGAGAGCATCACGAGTGTGAGTAGTAGCAGCTACTGCAGAACCCTTACCTACCTGTGGACCACAATCTCCAAGGTGACGGTGCCGAAGATATCGCTTCTTTTCGCACAGATTCACGTAGACATTGGGAAATACAGGTGGGCTATAATTACTTCCACCAATAACCCGCGCATGGGCAGCCGCGTAAAACTCCTCCCTCTCCCGTAATCCCTTCTTTTTTGGGGCGACACGTACGGCGACACCTCGCTAAAACGGTGTCCAAATTACTTGAGGCCATATTTGCAGATATGGCCGTTGCACTTTATCGCCGTCACACCGCCGAGGCTGTGTGTACGAGTATTAACCTTTGCCGATTAATAATGGAGTGTTTCTTCATCTATCGCTTAAATGTTTTAATTCCTTTTCAAGAAATTTTTTTTAGAATTAGTTTGTTTGGCCGCACAAGATCCGTCACACCAGAATGCATCCCCAGGAATGCATGCTCTTGTCTAAGGGAGGCTGTTTCACCATCCCCACACACACACACTTTCGCTTGAAATCGATTGCTGTAAACAAAACCGATCTGTTCGCTGTTTCTGTAAGATTTACGCGACCGCAGTGTTCCCAAAAGAACAGAAGAGAAGAAGATCTGGTGCGTTGTTTATCCGCTTCTAGGGAGGATCGACTTCTAGAAGAAGACCTGAGACACATGGTTGATGCCATAAAGCACATGGTGTGGTTTCTTCTACTTCCATCCTCCTCATCTATTTAGTAAGGGCGTTCATGTCTCGTGCTCTGCGTCGGTCGGAAAAATGGACACTCTATAGCACGGTGGAAAATGGGGTTTGAAAATTTAAATGACGGGTGGGTAAAAATAGAACCGTCTGTCTAGTATCCCCCCGAAAAACACTGCTCATAAATCGTCATCGTTGCGATGGTCACGTTTTCCGTGTTTACTAGATTGCGAGAACCGTTCGATGCTAAAAAGGGCGGAGAGATTAGACGATCGTATATAGAGGATCCTGCGTATATCGAACTTCGCTAGTCAAACATGCCAATTCGTTCGATAACACACCTCTCACACACACGACACTAAAACCAAAACATCAAGATAACATTTTGGGGTAACCTTTATAAGTGAATCATCACTCAAATGGCGCAAAAAAACGGGTGGCGTCGCCCTCCCTATTTATAGAAGATCCCAACGTGCTTGCTTTCCGTGATTTGTAATGTCTAATCGCGTCTAAAGACGGGATGGCGTCTGGGAAGTCGGAGCTGGTGGAAATTTCGTCACAGCGCACAATGTTGTAAACACTGCTCTCAGATGCTTCTAATGGGCTTGTTGACCATTTGCACTACTATTTTATGTTTTTTTTCCAAAATCTCTTTTTTCACTTCTTAAAATGCTTTTATCATCTCTGATTCTTCCTTCGACAGATGTCAGGATGTGGCCACACGCAAGGAATACGTTCAGCTGGTGGAAGCGGTCCGTGACTCGGGTGGTGAGGTTAAAATATTCTCCAGCATGCACGTCTCCGGTGAACGTAAGTGATCATCATTCATTCAGAGGGGTGGAAATGGTGTGGAAAGAAGTAACCCAAAAACCCCTATTCCCCATTTTAGAACTCGCTCAGCTAACCGGGGTGGCGGCTATCTTGCGCTTCCCTATGCCGGAACTCGAGGACAGCGATAACGAAGGCAGCGACGGTTCGGATTCCGATTGAATGTCCTCCGGCGAAACGCATCTGTATGAATTCTGCGTGTTTCATTTGCGCGCGTATGTGTGGTAAAGGCTTAATTGTACGTATTATTCCCCGTAGAGTGTGATTTAGCGAGGTCACAATATTGGCATCAATAGAATTTAAGGGTTTGTGTTTTGTGCACTGCAGAAGTGCTTCAAATTCTTATACTTTATTTTTTATCGACATATTACAAGTACATTTCTATATTCGAAAAAGAAGCAAGATAATTACGATGACGATAGTGGAGTAACTTCAGGGACACAAGCAATATTAGCTAGGTATTATATTCACTAGACGACTTTCTTTTACAAATTTCTTTGGTGTACAGGAACGTTTTAGGCCGGTCAATGAACGACAATATTAGTAAGAAGAAGAATATATCCATTGTTTTCATTATCCTTTTTTTTTGCCAATCACGGGCACACGGGCAATACATAAGCAAAGGCACCACAGCGCCGCAATGTCTTAAAAAACACTTAAATTGCGATAAACCCCATTTTCAAAAACTCCATACCTACGACTATTGATATTAACACGCATACCACTGCAGATGGGATTAGGAGAGCAAAAATTCACAACCGACCTCAGGATAATACGCTACGAAATACGGTTATGAGCATATGAATGTCTATACTGTAAATAAAAATAAAAAAACAATCCACTCCGAGAACTAAATTGAAACACTCAGACGATAGTTAAATGTTTGCTGTCTATTAAACGTTTTGAAAAACAAACACTCTGTTAAACGCGTTCGTTGAAAGCGAGTCCCAACCCATGAATGAGAATTATGTACAGCGGCACTCACACACACAAAACATATTTTATGAAACGAATAAATTACGCAAATAGGAATATATTCGTCCAACTCACCACGCACTCATTAGATCGTTTCATTTCTTTTTTTTTTAATTTGAGAAATGTTCTTCAAACACAGCTCAACTTTTTCATACGATAACTTTTATTGACACTTTTCGGACGTGGTTTAGTACAACAGTGCAATATGAGTATAGTTATAACGAGATATAAATAAGCGATTGATAAACAATTCGCGCTTTTTGGTGCGTTTTACGCATCATTCTTCATTCGCTTCGCCGAGTGTGTTTAAACCGATTGCTTTCTTTTCCGTTTCCATTGCCGTTTGCTAGGGCGGCCTCTGTGTGTGTAAGGCACTTTTTAAACAATTAAATAGTGTTACTATTATAACTATTGTTGCAGTTGATTTCTTCTTCGTAGTGTAGAGTAGTATAACGAGGACATGTCTCACACTATCGCCCACATGCTGCCTGAAATGAATGCTGTGCAAAGTGTGTAAAGATGATATTGAGGCTGGATGCTTTTAGCTGCTGCCCATAGCATTAATCTAGAGGTAGGTTGGATGGATGAGTAATGGAAGGCACATTTTCTAAATCATTTGTTGGTGATTCTCTCGAAGACACTTTGTTGCATAAATAGGTGTTGCTTTTGTTTTGCGCTAATTCCGATTCACAGTTAATTTGTTCAGTTCAACATAACCTCTAACCACTTACCGAGATTGGGACACTGTTTTAGCTTTTTTTTGTTCCCATTTGTAATCACTTTTTTGTAAGTTCGACTAGTAGTAAATACAGTAGCTAGTAGAGTTCAGAAAGGATAACAATGTGCATAAATAATCGGGATGCATACGTTCACTTAAAATCGTTCGTGTCTACTACATAATTTCGTTAATCAGGAGAAGAAGAAAAAACAAGGCTAATCAATAAAATAATCAACGTTACGCGCATATTGGGAATTTAACAAAAACAAAATTAACCTTTATAAGATTACATTTAATCTCTTAAACTGGGGTATTCGATCCTTAATGCTATGATGCGGAGAATTATGTTTCGATTCATCGTTACCGTGACAAGGGGAACCATCAGCAATCAATTCCGTTCTCCTCTTTGTGGTTGAAGCATCTAGCACTTCAAGCAGGAAACGGAATCGATCGATCTTCACACCCCTCCCAGTAACGGTCGTTTTTTTTTTGCATTTCAATTGTCGGTGTTTGGTGCGGATTCACAGTTCTCGAGAAACTCCAGGTCACTGTTCGCCCTGAAAAACGCCTGTTTCGGTTTGGCTCGCCGTTGCGTTTCACCACTCACCACCCCACTGCCACCATTGTCCGATGTGACGAGACCACCGATCGTATCATCACCCACAACATCGTCGACATCCTTCTCCCGCAGCAGATCTTCCACGTTAACGCCAGCGGGTGTAAACAACCGTATGATGAGTGGATCACAATCGTTACGCACAATCTCGAACGTGAACACTGCCTTTCCCGAGTCGGCCAGCTCGGTAAGACGGCTGCGCAGCCGACTCCACCGTGCCGCACCGAGCGACAACTCATCCGTTGGCAGATAGTGCTCGAGGCAACATTTCTTCGCCAGCCGGGACATTTCCTCGATGCTGGGTGGCATTTTGCGCAGATCAGTTGCAGCCGCACGATAGCCATAGTCGACCAGCAGCACGAGATGGTACGTGGCATGGCCACCGTGCACCTCCGAGAGGACGAGCGCACGGCAATACTTACCATTGTGTACGAGCTGCGCCAGACAGAACAATCCGTTTCTTATGTCACCTTCAGCGATCGATTCGCAGTGCTTCGCCTTGGCCGCAAGCAGTTCCTCCATGTTACGCAGCGCGTCGAAGCTGTTGTTGAACTGGATGAAGAATTCGGCAGGCGAGTTCACGTGGCTAATGTGCACTTTGTCGTCCTCTAGCTGATAGCTGTCATCGAGCCGGTTATCATCACCCAGGAAGAAGCTGGAGCTCATCACATCGGTCGACGAACCGGATCCCTTCTCGCACAGTGCCACCAGCTGGTCCACTATATTCCGCCCGTCGAGGAACAGCTCCACGGTAGCAACGGATGGTCCGGGACTGTGCAACTGTACGGTGAACACAGTCTGGCCCATTGCCGTCAGCTCGACAAACTTCTCCTGTGCCGCTGGCGACCAACTCTTCACATTTTCCGGCAACCGTAGTGCGCACTTCGTACAGAGGCGCGTCAGCTCGGCAATGCTCGGTTCCAGCTGCTTCAGCTTCTGCACCGTAGCACCATTCCCGTAGTCTAAAAACAGTACCTCGTATTCGCCCGGTTGCGGTATGGCCAACACCTGCACCCGGTACCACAACCCATCTTCGGCAAACTCCGCTAAACAGATCATACCGACCTTCGGATCTTCGACATCCGAGAACTTGCTTACGTCCGCCAAATAGTTGGCCATCATATCGAGCGGATTAACGTCGCGTTCCAGCTGCAGATAGAACTCATCGATCGATTCCGTATGGCTCGTAAAGCAACGCTGACCGGATGGAACGTACAGCAAACGGGTGGCCAGCTTTTTCTCCACCAACATCTCGGCAATGTCTTTCTCGCTGCTGCGCACACTAATATAGTGCACACCTTGCGCCTCGGCCAGAAACTGTACCTCCACCTCATCCAGAGCACGCAGTATCGTTGTGGCCATCTCCTTCCAGGCAGCCATCTTCTTACGTCCCTTGGTGCCGCCAGCACTGGCGGGAACACCGTCAGCACCAACCGCTTCCGGTGCCATGGGTTGTATGAGCATGGCGCACTGTTTTGCGTAAATTTTCCACTTCATCAGATCGTCGTTAATGTCGCGCAGCGTACTCTTCTTGTTGCTTGTCACGATATCCGTATGGCCAAAATCGACGAACTGTATGATTAGATCATCGTGACTGTCGATGATGAGTGCCCGGTACCAGAGATCATCGGCCGAATACTGGGCGATGCAGTAACGATCGGCGGAAAAGTCACGCAACGTTGGTAAGGATGAGGCAATGATTTGAAGAGTCTCTTGCAATTGATTCAGATCCTTCTGATCACTTTCAAGCTGTTCGGGTGGAAGGAAACGAGGGGGACAAAAAGAAAGAATATAGTTAGCATTTGTGGCCTATCAACTGATCCCAACTTTTCCAAATCTCACCTGAATGAACAACTGACTCGGGTTGTCGACGTGGCAAATCCTTGCCTTAATCTTCTGATGCTTTGCATCGTGATCCTCAATCGATGGACGTACGGGTGCTCCGGGAGTCGGAGTGGACGCTTGCCGTTGGTTGAGAATAGCCTCATAATCCAAATCAGCTACCAACTGACGATCTTTCAGCACGCTCACAATGCTATAATCGTTCGAGGTAATGTCTACGATCCAGATGCCATTTCTAAACTCGACCACTTTAAGCGACAATTCGTACGAACTGGTCAGCTCACTAATTTCGCTCTTGATGCGCTCCTCATTCACATCGGCAATTGCGGCCATCGGTAAGTACACCCGATGGGCAAACGCACTATGTTCCAGGAACCGGGGCTCCAGCACCTTCAGCTCACTGTGCTTCACCTGCTCGCGGTACCCATAATCCACCAGCAACACTTCGATTTTTTCGATCTCTTGCAATGAGACGATCTTCGCACGATACCAATTACCGTCGTCTTGCGACTTTGCAGCACACATTTCATGCATTGCCAGATTTGCGACCGGCACAAGCTCATGCTGCTTTTCGTAAAACTCAAACAGATCATCTGCCATCTTGGTGATCTGCTCGTTCCAGCGAGCATTCTGCACGTACAGACAGTTTGCACTTTCCACGTGAGTAACGTACACGTTAAAGGTACTCATCAGCACGGGCATCTCCGCTATCGTTGGCTCGGGTTGGCCCGTCAGCAACGGTATCAGTAATGACAGTATCAATCTACAATGTAGGAAGGGAAAGTTTGGAAGTGTGATTATAAAGCTACTAGTGCGAAGGGTTTAGCCAAAAGACGCACTTCTCATCATTCGATACATCGACCACTTGTGCCAAGCAGTGCCGATTGAGCCATTGTTCACGAAGCTTCGCCATAGTATCCGCCGCAGAAAGGGTTGAATCACAGCCATCCTGTCGGCAGCTGAAAATAGCCTGATGTCCGAACAACTTCACGCGGAAATCGTTCAGACTCTTTAGCTCAACTAGCTGCACCTTTAAGGTTTGTCCCTTCAAACGGGTGAGATCTATGTCTGTAGAATTGAATAGAGAGACAAAGGAACAAATCCATTATAAACACTATTTCATACCTTGCTATCTGTTTGCTTTGAAAACTTACCAACATAAACCTGTGCGATGAGATCATCTTCCAGCAGATGCTCTTTGAGATCACGTCCGAGCGAGTTCACCTTGCAGTGGTACTTGCCTTCAATACGCTCCAGAAACACCGTATCAAACTGTTTGTCATTGCTGATGTACGTATCGATGCGGCTCTGTAGCTCCTTCACCTCGCAGCGCAACCGAACGTCGGGTAGCGCACAAGCAATGGCCATTGGAGCGAGCTGGGTAAAGCGACGCTCCACCAGCCACAGATCATTGATCGACAGGGCCAGCTTGTTACCACCGTCGACCAACTCTACCTTATACTTCTGAACGGACTCGTTGTACTTAAGCACACGCGCCCGATAGAATGCGTTGTGTTTTGGGTGACGCACAACTACAATCGAGCCGGTGGACGGTTTGGCCGCCTTTCCGCTCGTTTGCTGTTGTTGTTGCAGCTGTTGCTGATGTAACTGTTGGTTACTCTTGTTTCGATAGTATTTTTGCAGCTGCTTCATCATATCATGGTACTTATCCTCGTCCGATCGCATTCTCACGTAGAATTGTTCCGGCGAGTACCACCAGGACAGAACGACTTCGACCTTAGCATTCATCGTTACAACCTGCTCCGGGAAGGTGCTACGGTACGGCATAAATTCGTCCGATGATTGTGCGCTGTTGGTGGCGGGTACATTGCTAGGAATGGAAACCAAATAAGGCTTGAAAACAGGTTCACTGGAAACAACAATAAAGCAATCTTACCTTTCAGTGGTAGCCATTGGCGCATCCATTCTGTTTCGTTCGTTTCGCTTCGCTTCGTTGCCGGCAATTGTTCCTACATTTGATGGAGAGCTGTACGGTTCTGTACAACGATCATCATGTTCGTAATAGAACGGCATTTGGACACTGAAAAACAAAATTTTGTATTAATTCCTGCTCGTATTGTCGATAAAAAAAACTTATCCTTACCGATCCTTGTTGAATCTTGGAATGTCATTACGGGCTCCGGCCGTTGTTCCTGCATTGTTGGCGATTCCCGGACTTCGCTTAGCATCCTGCTTGTTGTTACTTGTGGAAGAGTCTCGGCTACTGTTGTTACTATCACGTCCATAACCACCACCACCACCACTACTACCGCCCGAACGAGCATTGCGTGGAGGAGTTTGTAAATTGCCACCGGTCTGCAGATCGTAAGCCGAACTTTGATTTCCCGGCAACGGTGGACCACCACTCCATTCGTCGTTAGTCAGATCGATACAGTCTCCCTGACCAGATGAAACTCCACTAGACGAAAGGGGTGCTTTGGGGGAATCGATAGATGTTCCTAGTGGATCAGCACCATTCGCCGTGGTTCCACCAGACTGTCGCTTGTTTTGCTGCTTTTGTGGATTGTTCTGCTCTTTTAGAAACTTGCCAGGTGTGTTTAATTTCAGCAACTTCTTCGAAACGTTCAGCACGAGCGATTCCGATTCGTCAAGCAGGTTTACGATCGTTTTCCCATCGCGTATGTCGCACACGATCAACTTGAATGGTTTCCGTTCCCGATCCACACCTTCCGCGAGCATTTCCAGCTGATCCGTCGACAGATCAACGCTGGTTGATGCTTCGAACCCTTCCAGACAGCACTCGATCGCTTCCGGGCGCTGATGAATGAAATCTGGCGACAGACGCTTCAGCTGCGTACGTTGCGTGGTGATGCTAGTACCATAGTCGATTAAGCGCACCTTAATTTTTGGATCCGTTTCGATCACCTGCGCCCGGTAGATATCGTTAACATCGAGGCTGACTGCGTACACATCACCAACGTTCACCACACCCGGAACGGCACTTCCGCTACCCTGACAGTGCACAATCAAATCGTCCATCATTTTATCGAACGCTGCCGCATTGTCCAGCAGATGGACGAAAAATTTTGCGCAAGATTCAATGTAACGTATAACCACCCGGTAGCTGGGACCGCGTTGCAGGCTTCTCGGTGGCGGATATTTGTAAACCTGCTCCTGGCACATTTTTTGCAAACGTAGGAAAAGATTTTCACCATTTTCATACAGCTCACAGTACGACACGAACGCGGCACCCTCAGGCGGGGTTACTTTCAGCGTCAGCACCTTGCCTGCGATTATCTTGGAGAAGATACCAGCTACATCGGCATTCACATCCTCCAGCCGGCGCACATTTGAGAGTGCAAAGCGCGTGGAAAATATTTCATGCCGTAGAAACTCGGGTGGAATTTCGAACAAACTGCTCGGATGTACCGTTTCCGAATGGCCATAATCGACGTACGAAACCGTACAGTTTCCATCCTGTCCCAGCGCCGTGATGAGAGCACGATAGATCGTATGATTGTGCGAATAGCGCGCCAAGCAGGCCATTCCGAGCTGCAGCTTCCGATTGATGGATCGTAACGGCACCCGTGCCAGTGCACCCATCATTTGCCTCAGTGCGACTTCCGATGAACGTAACTGCACCATGAACTGTTTTGGGCCGTTCTGCACGTACGAAACGGTCACCTCATACAGAGAGCCGATGGTCAGCGTATTGGCGTTGAATGTTAAACTACCGGGAGAAAATGTTGCGCTAGCTCGACCTGCACCGGAATTGTGTGATCCGTTCGTCGGTGTGCGTAGCACATCGTGTTTGCGCGATTGACTGCTCGAGCGTTGGTGAGTTTGGGCTGGAAGATTTCCGTGCTGATTCCCGTTCAGCATGGAACCCGCACGGGCCTGAGTGTTCGTGTCCACCAGATGTGGTTGATAGCCAAAGTCGCCGAGCGCATTTCGACCAGAATTCGCTGGGGTGCGTAGTGAACGGGCCGGTTGCAGATTTTTTGCCGCCTGGTAACGATTGATATTCATATTCGATGACGTTCGATAATGTCGTGTCCAACTATGAAATGTACTTCTCTACAACGAAAGACAGAAACAAAAGGAATGCATCGGAAATGAACGACGTGACCATGGGTGATCGTAACAACCCAAATCGGGACTTACATAGCTTGCCGCGATCCACGGACGGAAATCGAAAACTTCAGATCAAGGTGTTGTTGCGCAGTTGCTTCACTGACGATACATTTTCCACGGAGCTTTCGGAAGGAGATTGCGTCCCTCCTCTGCTTCTTTCTCGTGCTTCGCTGGTGCTGAGACTGCTAACATGAAATCGAGAAAAGCAAACACAGCGCGTAACTAGGGTGCAACAGTAACAATGCGAATGATCAAACGAATGTGGAGAGAAAACTGTAAACGATTGAGACTTTTTTTCTTTTTTCTTCTGTTCAAACGCATCACTTCTCTTCGGCTCGTTTTGAACGTTTTTCCACAATTGCTTGCACTGCAGTTTTTCCGAACAGGGGCGGGGTATGGGGAGGAACGCCACGTGCGGTGCGGAAGAAGAAATTTACCAAAGAAACCGAATGTACCGTTATCATGCTTCGTACCGATTTCTTTAAACGATCACTGAAAGCAACGTCCAATCGATTATGGGGGCGGAAGGCACTTTTCTTTTATTTGATTCCCTCGCGTATCTTTGCCCTGATCCAGACTGACCGATCGTACTATTCCATGGTGATCTTTACCAGATACGATAGAATTATGCACTGCAGAACAAAACGTGGCGCATACCTTACTACGTATTGTTCGCATTCCAATACCGGAGCCATTGTACTTTTTTCTAGACCCTAACTCATACCGTTCGAAGGAGTGTTTTTTTCCGTATGCATCATACGGTTCTGTTGACCAATTATCAATGTCCCAGTTTTCTGTATGATTTACTTACCCGAAAGTAACGAACGACGGCGGACACAAACGCTTCCGTAACTTAATCGCTTTAATTCCGTCTACCAGCTGGTTTTAGTTGTGCACCTCTTTGCCGTGGAAACGTTTCGTCCAAATGCGCCTATCCGATGGAATGCAACAAATGATAGTGTAGAAAATGAAGTAAGCAAATCTGCCAACCACCGAGTCGCAATTGTTAGAAAGAGATAGCGATATGGTAGGGGAATTGTACCGAATCGGATTGAATTCGTGAATTGAAACAAGTAAGGACATCAAATCAATGCATTGAAAAATACTTGAAAAAATGACTTGGCTGGCAAAATGTACCTTAAATTGCTGCAAAAGGCCGCAAAATACAACAAGAGCTCATTCGATTTGTTTCATTCAAGAAATCAAACCATATGTATAGCTTATTCAAATGCCAAGCAAAGCGGCAAACGGCCAGATTATTTGACAGCGACGGCATTAAAAAAAAGGAAACAACCGTAAACATAACCTCCCGCTCGTTTTGCACCGACGAAGCATCCATCGATCGACGGTGAATTTGTTGATTTGCTACCAGTAATATAGTGGTTTTCTGTAAGCGTGTAGTATCTGTTTAGGAGGCTCCCTCGCTCGACAATGGCGACCTTTAACTTGACTTCAATAACCAGCGCACTGTCCGATCTCGACCAGCACGGCGTTAAATGGGTTGGCAAAGCGTCAAAATGGGGAACGGAAGCGGAAGGTAAATGCACACCTGCCGGTTGGCGGTAAAACGCAATTGCACTGATGGTTCGATTTAATAATGCTCCAATATGTTGTTTTCTTGCTTCCTTTTCATTTCACGATGGGCCGCTGCAGCTAAAGACTTGATAGATGCAATAAATGCCTGTAAGGATATGCGTTTTCTGAACCTGGAAGGAAACACATTGGGTGTAGAGGCAGCGAAAGGAATCGGCAAAGCATTAGAAAAGCATCCTGAATTGAAGCAAGCGCTATGGAAGGATCTGTTTACCGGGCGCATGAAGGAAGAAATTCCGATTGCACTGAAGGCACTCGGGCAGGGCATGATTACGGCTGGTACACAGCTCACCGTGCTGGATTGTTCCGATAATGCACTCGGACCGAACGGAATGGTCGGACTGGTGGATCTGCTAAAGAGTGCCACATGTTATACGCTAGAGGTTTGTAGTTTGTTGCACGTTCCGTATTGATCCTTGAGTTCGTTTGTTATAGTCGACCTTTTTTTCTGTAGGAATTAAAGTTGAACAACTGTGGATTGGGTATTCAGGGTGGTACAATGCTGGCAGAAGCACTGCTCGAGGGCCACAAAGCAAGTAAGAAGGTTGGCAAACCTCTCGCTTTGAAAGTGTTCATTGCGGGAAGAAATCGCTTGGAGAACTCGGGCGCTAAAGCACTTTCGGAAACGTTTGCTACTATCGGCACGCTGGAGCAAATCGAAACACCGCAGAATGGAATCTACCACGTGGGCATAACTGCACTGTCCGAAGCGTTCAAGAAGAACAAAAATCTCAGAATTCTAAATCTAAACGATAACACGATCGGTCCAAAGGGTGCCGCGGCACTGTCGATCGCGCTTCAGGAATTGCCCAATTTGAAGGAACTTAACTTTGGCGATTGCCTGCTGAAAACTAAAGGCGCAACCCTGATTGGAGAAGCTCTGCACGAAGGACATACCGAGCTGGAATTGATGGATTTTGGATTCAACGAAATCGGTCCGGATGGTGGGTTTGCGCTGGTGAACGCCACCGCAAACAAGGCAAAACTTCGCTCGCTCGTCCTGAACGGTAACCAGTTCGGCGATGAATGCTGCGATCAGCTGAGGGAACTGATGCGGGACTATGAACGAAACGGTGCCATGGAGCTGGAAGAGGATGCGGGTGACGTTGAAGACGAAGAAGACGAAGAGGATGAGGAGGAAGAGGAGTTGTTGGAGGAGGAGGAAGAGGAGGGCAGCGAGGAGGAGGATGATGAAACGGGCGACCAGGAAGACGATGAGGAAGACACCGACGAGGGCGACGAAGAGGATGCGGAGGAAGCACTTCTAACCCGATTGAAGGAACGTACTACAAAGACGAATGGCACTAGCAACGACACTGCGCTGGATGTATCTACCGTGTCGATCGATCTCGACTCAACGCTCCCGAACACGGTCGATTCGTTCATCCGGCAACACTATCCCACGGAGACGATGTTCCAATCGCTACCGGACAAAGATAAAGTAGCCGCATTCCGCGAGTACCTCAATGCGATTCCAAAAGATGACTATCTGGTGCATACCGCTTTCACCATCATCAAGTGCTCGGAACTGTGCGAAAGCCAACCGGAAGCGCTCGATGTTGCACTAGCCCTGTACAAGGATGCGTTCGAGTTTGCCAAGACCAACAAACGGTTGAGAAGCTTGCGTGACTTTATCCTGATACAGCTCGGTTTGCTAAAGCCGGAGGATCGAAACTTTCAGCTGCACTACAATGCACAGACTTGCCAGCGAGCATTACGTGCCGCCATCCAGAAGAATCTGATACCGAAAGAGGAAACCGAAATATTCGAAACGTTCCTCAATCGCGTCGGATAACTGGTGAGTCGAGTTTCGTACATGTACATGAGATTTCTTTTACTTTTTATTATTTAAAAAAACAAATTCCAAAAAGAAGAAAAGGGATAAATCTCGCCTAAAAGTATCCTAACAATGACGCTTCAATACTGATAACAATGGCGCGTTACAATTATTCCGTTCTAATATTCCGAAACGTTCCAGCAAGCGTAAGACACGAAAGATGGCTGCTGTTCTTGGTCCTCCTTCTGTTGCTCGTTTTCGACTGTTTGCGTCGCTACCGGAAGATACCTGCGACGGAATTCGATCTTTGTACAGTAGATGGTCGTTTCCGCGTCTGAAACTGCATCGTAGTAAGGATATGAGGTGGAAACGATCGACACGGGAACCATCCGTGGAATGTAATACGCCATCGATGTAACGGTATTATCCTGGCAGTAAAGCCGTCCGAATGCGAGAAATCTTTCCGTTGACACCGGTATGGTTTGTTCGCTCCGACTGTAGAGGATAATAGCCCTTTATCGAATTGTTTTACAGAGAGCTATGGGGGTTATCTACTTACAGCGTTACTGGGCATCCTTCGAACAAATGTACAGCCAGCTGTGGAGATTGTTCAGTAGCATCGTTAGTTTCTTCGTTAGCCGTCGTTATTGGCTTGTAAATGCAGGCCGAAAGCTTGCGACGCTTTCGCGACGGATTGATGATCGGTAGTAGCAGCTCGTTGTTGTTCTGATCAACGAAATGGTTCGAAATGCTGGAAATAGTTGACGAGAAGCGTCTTCTACGCGTTCGGTTACTGAATGGTGATGATCGATCGACATAGTTCATGCGTATCATAAAGAAATGCAACGAAGCCATTATAACAATGATTGGTTAACAATATTAATAACAAACGTACGATCACGTATTCTTCACTAATCACTACGTATAGCTGCCAGTTGGCCAATGGCGGTTCATAAGAATGGCGGACTGTATACTATGGTGATTTCAACTTATTTCGTGGATTAGCTTTAGGAATTTCCGCAACGCGAAAAAATACTAGGTGGCGTCCCCTGGAAAATTCATCCGATCAATATTCTCAGTACTGAGCAGATTTTGGAGTCGTACAAGATTCCAACAGCTCCCATATCAACGGCACGAGGCCGATATTGTACTCCGTAAAAAAACACAAAATTGGAAACATTAAAACGAAAACATATCTTTATTACTTAAACTTATAAATATGTACCACAAACACTTTTACGTAAGATCTACTGGTGGATTTTCGTCCGTTGAACGTTCGGACGGTGCACGACGGCGCTGGAAAATTTTCATCAACACACTGTTACCACCGATCGGGGTGATTCGTCGTATGGTGCGCTCCTGCTGCCGTCCACCAGCAGCTTGATTCGCCGGCACGGCACCATTCAAACCCGCCAGACCCGAATCAGACATGACAAAGGACGGAGGTTGCATAGTGGATTCGATAGAACTGTTGTTCGTCGCTAGTTCAAGTAAATTGTGCCGCATAAAGTTCATCTGCTCGCGGCGTATATTATGCAGCCTTTCCAGCCGCTGATCGATATCCATCCGTTCCGTGTGCAGCTGCATGAATAGTGCATCGATTGCCATCTTGCGATTGTACAATTCCATCGTTTGTGCCTCGATTGATTGCATGTGCTCGATGACTCCACATAACGATTGCAATCGTTCGGTACAGTGACTCGGTAAGGGGGTTGCGGAATGATTAGCTGCTTGCTGTGCCTGTATCTCTGGTTGGATGGCGTTACCGGAATCACCTCCCAGAATATATTCATCGGTCATTCTCTCGAGGATCGTTTGTGGCGATGCAATCCTTTCTATATCTTCCTTACTTTCCACCGTCGGTTCTGTAGGGAGATTCCAGCCGGGCATGTTTTGATCGGAACAATCCGAAGTCTCCAAATTTGGTACATTTTGTTCTGGATGTTCCAAAGTTGATGTTTCTTTTTTTGGCTCAGTAACAGATGTTTCTTGTGGTAATTGTAAGTCTGGACAGGCCTTCTCGGTGCCTCCAGTTGTGCCGTTTGCTGTTACTGCTGTCGACGGTGTGCTTAATTCTTCTGGGTCTGCCATCGAACAGACGTTTGTAATAGTTATATGGGTTTGTTGGGCCACCGGTTCAGGTGTAGGGTCGGTAAAGCTCTTGCTTAGCAACTGATCGTTCAGTGTACGATCCTCTACCTGTGGTACTTCTGTCGATGGTAGTGCAGGAATCCGCTCTTTTGTACTCATATCAGGCACATTCGTCACATTGTTTGCAGTTTCGGTGTTCATTGAGGGTCCTAAAAGACTTGCCTTGCGTTTTTTTCGTTTTTTCGCCGATTTTGCAATCGTAGATGAACCATTAGTTTGACACACCATATTTGGACTCACGCTTTGAACCGGCGGATGGGTGCTTGTCGCATTATTACTTGATGGCACGCTTGTGACCATGGATGGTGCATTACCATTGTTCTTGGGAACCTTTCGTTTTTTTCGTGGAGGGCCCGTGGAATTATGTGGGTGTGCAGCTGATATTGGGGGTGCCATTGGTTTATCTTCAATTGCTTTTGCCTTTTCTCCTATCGTATTCAATATTCGATTGTCCCCATTCGTGTTGTTCACAGGTTTTGTTTGTTCCTTAGTGGGAGGGAATGGAGAAAATCTATTGCTCGTTTTATTCATATTGTTACCGTTGCGTCGTTGAAGACTAGATAAGTTTGGTTGTTCTTGCTGTTGGACCGTTGCTAAGACAGGACTCTGGGATTGAAGACGCGGTTCGTTTAGTGAATGATCAACATTTGCTTTGTTTTTAGCTGCCGATTCTGTTCCATGACTGACCAATTCAACGCCAGGAAGTTTCGCAGGGTTTGTATTAAATTTTTCATTTGCCGTTGAGGAGATTCCATCAAGTTTATCGTTCATTTTTGTTGTTTGTTCACTGATATCCCTCTGTGATGGTCCTCTGTTCAAAGCACTTCCAAGGACTTGTTGGCTTTCAACGGATTTCATATGTTGGTGTTCATCCAATCGTCTGTTTAACTCTTCTACTGTGTTAATTCTTAAAAAGGACACATTTTTAACACCCGAGATTGCAACTCCCGGCGAAGGGTTTACATTATCCCGTGAATTCATTGTCATATTTGTATCGGTATCTTCACTCGTACTATGTCTGATTTGGGAGACATAATTAAGGCTTTGAACTGGTGTTATAACTTGAGACATTGCAGGTGGAACCGATGCTATACTTGCTGGGACAGAAAATTTGTTCTTCGGCAGAGGATTGGTATTTTTGCGCTGCAGAGTAGATGCAACGGGTTCACGTACAATACCTTTGTTTATGATTATTGCATTTGGTTTGCGAATAATAATTTTCTTCACACGTCCTGGTGTTAGAGGCGAAGGTTTAAGGATATTTGCTTTCTTTGTGGGTGTTTTTTTGCTCGGTGAACCAGAAACATTATCTACGCTTGGTTTCACTATTTGTGTCCCGTTATCAGTAGATGCTGGAGCACACATTAACGCGTAGTGGTCATGATCACCTTTCGGTTCGTTTTTGGATTTTGATGGCGCACTTTCCAACACTTCCGGCAGTTGTTCAATGGATTCAGGCGATACCGTTTGGGAAATATTGAAAATATCCAAATCCAACACATGACCGATCTGTTCTAGCAGTGCAGAGGGTATTTTGTCCGCATCGATTGCTTCGTCCGACTCGACGGTACCATCGCCATGCACAAAGGCGCTTCCCAGCTTGCCCAACGCGAAACCCTTCAGCTGCTTCCTCACCTCTGCACGCAGCTTGCTCTGCGCGTGCTTGTTTAAAGCCGTCTCGTATTTACCAGCCGGATTATCGATCATTTGCTTCAAATCGTACTTGTTCATGGTGGAAAGTTGATTTATAAGCTTTTTGGTCACCTGCTCTGCACTTTTCTGCAACAGTGCCGAATCGGCTGCACTAACCTTAGCAGCTTTATCAGCAAGTTTACTGGCATTGACCACATTTTCTTCCTGCTGTTTAGCAGCTTCTGTTCCCTCGCTAACTGGTGCACTGCTAGGTAAAATTTCTGTTGCTTCTTGGCAGGGTTCATTTAGTGACGTTGCTTCTCTAGAGGAAGCAGCAGATAGCATCCTCATTGCCTCATCCGCTATTATTCTGTCGATGAAAGACATCGGACGGTCCTGTTGCGTTTGGTGATCGTTCTGTAAGTGAAGAGGATTTTTTCTGTTAAATGGCCACACTTTGTGTAATAACCGATTGAACCAACCTGAACGCAAACTGCATTAATGTGCTGGAAAATTAAATTAAAATTGGTTTGCGCAGAAGAATCGGGTACCGGTGGAGTTTGAATTGCCGGTGCTTTACACTCCATGAGCCACGCAGGTTTGCTGGGTGTAGGTGTACTGCAATAAATTATACAATTAATTAAATGAAATAGAAGCAGTAAAATTGTAATACTTGAAGATACTCACACAGCGGGTCCTCTACTACTACTACTACTACTATTACTCCATGTATTTTTACTCATGGTACTTCTCGAATCCTTTTCAGCCGTTGGAACGACCTGATGAAATTTATTGACTGATGGTTTAGTGATGGAATTTCTCGAATCTCTTTCAGCTGTTGGGACTTCGGGTTTTTTGTCTCCATCTTGCTTTCTATCATCGGAAGTTTCAGGCTTTCTGTGGTACCTGATCCGGCTACCGTCGAAGGAGTAACGTTTAGGGTAGGGAGCATTATACCTGTTAAGATTTTCGTAATATCTTCGAGAGTCTTTAAGCGAATGGTATCGTCTGGAGGGAGAGCCTGAGTCTCGATTCCGGTATCTTTCCGGGGAATCTCTGCTGCTGGACTCTTTCCGATGTGACTTCCATGATGCACTTTTATCGTATCTATGATCATGGGAACTCATGTTGTCACACGAACGCTTAGTTCTTTTATCATACACTGTAAGCAATTAAGTTTTCCATTATACATTGCTGTTAAAGTGATCAACTGGCGCACAACATTATTACCGTTTCGTAGTAGTATATACTCGTAGCTTTTCCTATGTTCCGTAGCAGACTGTACAACTGAATACCGCCGAAGGTTACGATCCGAAATGTCCTTCGAATGCACACTTGCTCTTAGGGACTTATTCCGCCAAATAATAACGTATCACAAGTTGGTAGAACATGTTTTAATATCTTTCTTGCACTTCAATTATTTGATGGTTGATAAATATGGTCAGAACATTCACAAAATTCTGTATGTGCCGTTCGAAGATGTTCAGAAGTTTGGCAAATGTCAAAGAATCCAATGTTTACGGCCGTGGGAAGTTTAGTAGTGTGCGTGTGTAATCAACAACAGAATGGCGCATTTTCACAGCAAATCAGTGATTTAAAAGGCACAGTAATGGAAGAAAAATGTTTTCTACAATTTAGTTTTGTTGTTAGTGTCTGAAATTGTTTCTTACGTTTTTTTAAACGATAAAAATCCAACATTATCAAATGAATTCCACAATATAAACCCGCGCAAATTCGGTTGCCAAAGCTTGTTTACCTACCTTCGATGACAGCCAGGCCAATCAAAGTAGGCAGAACGCAAAAGCAGACGAGAAGTAGTTTTCGCCGGTGTTTTTGTGGGGTAAAAAGTAATCTTGCCCACCAACAAATGCTGAGGACGCTTTAAAACTCGACTACCAATTGTTTTACGTCTTTTGCTGGTGTTATCTATTGGAATGCGGATGACTGGCACTATGAAACCAAGTCCGAAAAAGTCTTCCTCTTCAAAGGTAAAACAACGCACCAAGTCCTCCAGCAGTAATAGTAACAACAACAACAGCAGTAGCATTCTCGGCACCAATCAGCAACATTCGGCCGGTACATTAGCTACTTCCTCACCATCAGCGAACATCAATCAAACGCAACAGCAAGTACATCCGCCACAAAAGCAAACGCTACCACAGAGCGATTCGTCTGGGAATGATGCATCAAACATGGGCTCTTCCAAAGAAAAGGTATGCCAAAAGGAACACTACGGTTAACCTGGAGCAGTTAACTCAACACGATTCGTTCTTGCATTTCAGTCTTCCTACAAATCGTACGCTGGCCTTAGTTCCCGATCCGTACGTACTGCTTGGGAGCAGCACGATAAGCAGGAAACGGAAGTAGCTCCCGACGTGTACACAAAACTAGCAGAGGATGCTACCTACAAACTTTGGGAATTAGCCAACGTAAGAATCACGTTCTAAACCGTACAAAATGACATCATACTCATGGAAAGGCTTTCGGTTTAACGTTTACAGAACATAAAAACCTACAGCCGCCATTCCAGTGGTCGAGTTACATTTGATCTGGTCAACGAAGTGCTTAAAGATTCCGACGTACCGCCGATCGTTGGAGCAAACAATCAACCCTGGGACAAGATAGAGTACGATGGAGCCTACTTTTTCAATTCGGTAAGTAGTGCGTCGATGAAGTGCGGCAAACATCTGCTAAAAGTACAACTCTCTTCCCCGTAGGATGAGGTATTGGATTTGCGCGAGGAATACATTAAGCATATTTCACTGGAGCAACATAATGTGCCCGTACTTACCACCACCTGGATGGCCGAGGCGGACATTGCAGAAGATCTGATAGCGATGCACAATAATATATGCGATTGTAAGTTGTTTAGCGCTAGAGAAGGTCCGATTGATATTGATACATCTCGTTCGTTTTGTAGCAATTTTCATTGGCGATGAGGCGTGTTTCAATACGGCGATCGATATACTGCAGTACAACCAACATACACCCTCCTTGATGAAGCTGTTGCTTACGAAAGCAATCGAAATGCTCGGTTTCGAGTATACCGAGGAAACGTTGCGTCGAGCATTGGAGTATCTGGAGGCTCTGGTTCAAAATTGTCACGTATCCCATTCTGATCTAACGCTGGAGCTGAGTCTGCTTAGCCAGCTGTTCGTTAACTTGCTGCTCGGTCCTGCCGGCTTTGTTCATGCAAAATTACTACAGCCGAACGAACTGGTCCAGAGATCGGTGACTGCACTGGCTGGTACCGATCCGCAGCAGCAGACGGATCAGCAGCATCAACAGCAGCAACAGGTGCTGGACAATATTACGCCACTGTTTACCAACCCGATGTCGCTGTTGGAAAACAATTTACCACCAGCGGAAGATTCAAACAATTCCAACTCGAATGCCACCGAGGAACTTCTGCGTAGTATAGAAAACATTAAAGACGGTGCAGATGGGATTGATCTCAACATTAAGGACGAGTACGAAGCTCTCTTCTCGATTGTGCAAGGGCTGGGCAAGCAGGAGGGTGTAGATGAAGGTATTGTAGGTTCGGAATCACTTGCCGAAGGTGTGGTAGAAGGCTTTCAGGTAAAAACCGAATTCGACCCTGAAGCATATGATGCCAATGCTTCGAATTTTATTGAACAACAAGCGGCCGGCTCGGTAGTGGGAACGGGCGGCCATAGCGAACATACAGCGACACTTCACGATCCCGGCATGCTGACGAATGAAATGTTAAACTCTCTAGCGGCTAGTGCTGCCGCCGCCGCCGCTGCTGCAGCGAACACAATGGATGCAGCAGTCAACAATGATGTGACCATGTTTGATATCAAACCGGATACAAGTAAGAGCAAGATTGATACCGGCACACCGCCCACGATGATTGACGCGGACCCGGAGGAGAACGTTAGCTTACCAATGACGGAAAGCAGTGACGGTGGAGGCGAGGTGAACAATCCCAACTCAACCACGCTGGAAAGCGAAAACATCACAACGTTGATATGTGAGGACTATCTGGTGGATAGCGTCTGCCGGGTGATTGGATTGTGTGCGAGCAAATGGGGCTTTGTCGAGCAGGAATGTACGTTTCTGCTGGTGGAGCGTTTGCAGCGATACTTCCAGGAAAGGAAAACGGTCACAATCGACTACAACTGGTTGTCACGCATTTTCCGGGGGCTTTGGGCGGTGGGGGAGTTTGCACTGCGCGAACTCATGCCCTATTTCTATCACATCGACAGCCAAACAATTCCGGAGTATTTGATTCCACACTTTAGTGTATGTATAGTGGGAAACTGTATAATTTGCGTGTCTTTTGAGTTACATATCGCTTCTTTACAGGCTGCAGGAATTTTCATGAACGGTCGTTCCGATATCTTCTTCTACGAATATCTGTACGACATTTGTGGCGATAGTTTGATGCCGTTTATGTTCTCATATGATCGTGAGTAGTAATGCTAGATGGTTGCACATAGCATGAAACTGATTTAAAATTTATCTTGCAGAATACATTGAAAAGCTGTACTTGAAGTATCACAGGAAAAGGTTAAAGATTATAGCTGCCAAGAATTGCTACAAAGTTGTTGCAAAGATATTCCCAAAACGACTCGGATCCTACACACCTCGGACGTCCACGGTACACTCCACGCCCCAGGTAGCTTTTGAAGATTACAGTGATAAACGGTTGCCCAGCCTACCTTCTGGAAATGAAACCCCAAAACCACGGATTGGGTTTCGATTTCCCGGTTGCAGGTTAATTCCGTTGAAAACGACAGCCCTTGCCTCGAAAGCTCCGACAACTACAAATCCTACAGTCGCCAACAGTACGTTTCCGGGTGGGGAAACGAACACCATAGCAGTAAAACAAAACACTGCTCTGTTGAGTTCTTTTAACTCCAAAATAGTTGTAGCCAGACGGCGGTTACTAAAGCCGGTGACAAACGAACCACCTAGGCGACACGTTTACAGTTTTGGATCATGCACGCTGTAAAAGGTTTTATGTATCGTTAATTGAAAACATGGTACAACAATAAATGAATGCACCATTGTCCAGATATTCGGTTCTAGAGTTCCATTCGAACGTTTTGTGTTTGAATTTGATTCGCTTCGCATTTTGTGCTCCACGTGATCGTTTGTTGCACCCCAAAGCAGGTTGCTACTGTCAGATTGAAATCAAAACAAATGCACACAGCTGTCAATCAGCCTCGGCATGTCAGCCACGTTTATTCCAAAGCACTGCACTGTGCATACGGCGTTGCGGCACTTTCGTTACCGTCGGCTGAAAATTTCATCATCCCGCGAGGAGCTCTAGGTGTTTAAGGAATCCCACCTGCCGACCTAGTTTCTGTGCAATCCGTAAAGATGGTGCTAGATTTGGACCTGTTTCGTAGCGACAAGGGTCACGATCCGGAAAAGATCAAGGAGAACCAAACGAAACGATTCAAGGATGTGGCACTGGTCGAGACGGTCATCGAGCAGGATAAGGAGTGGCGCCGATGCCGCTTCAACATGGATAACTACAACAAACTGAAGAATCTCTGCAGCAAGGAAATTGGCGACAAGATGAAAAAGAAAGAACCGCAGGGTGACGAAAACGAACCGGTCCCGAAGGAGGTGGAGGACCAGCTGCGTGAGATGCAACTGAGCACGTTGAAGGAGCTGACCGTGAATCAGATCAAGAAGGTCCGTACGCTGATCGATCAGGCAGTGGTGGAGAATGAGCAGCAGATGAAGGAAGTGGAAGCGAAACGAAATGCCGCATTGCGTGAGGTGGGTAACCATCTGCACGAAAGTGTTCCCGTCAGCAACGACGAGGATGAAAACCGGGTGGAGCGAACGTTTGGAAACTGTGAGACGCGCCTCAAGTACTCGCACGTGGATCTGATCGTGATGATCGACGGTATGAACGGGGACAAGGGTGCAGTTGTATCTGGCGGACGGGGATACTTCCTTACCGGTCCGGCCGTATTTCTGGAGCAGGCACTGATCCAACACGCTCTGCACAGCCTGTACGCAAAGGGATACACCCCACTGTACACACCGTTCTTCATGCGCAAGGAAGTGATGCAGGAGGTAGCGCAGTTGTCTCAGTTCGACGAAGAGCTGTACAAGGTGGTCGGGAAGGGCAGCGAGCGTGCCGAGGATGGCACTGTGGCGGACGAGAAGTATCTGATTGCGACCTCGGAACAACCAATCGCTGCCTACCACCGGGATGAATGGGTACCGGAAGCTTCACTACCGATTAAGTACGCCGGGCTTTCCACCTGCTTCCGACAGGAGGTCGGTTCGCACGGTCGTGACACCAGGGGTATCTTCCGGGTGCATCAGTTCGAGAAGGTGGAACAGTTCGTACTAACCTCGCCGCACGATAACAAGTCATGGGAGATGATGGACGAAATGATTGGCAACGCTGAAGCGTTCTGTCAGTCGCTTGGCATTCCGTACCGTGTGGTGAACATCGTATCCGGTGCATTAAATCATGCCGCAGCGAAAAAGCTCGATCTGGAGGCTTGGTTTGCGGGTTCGGGCGCATTCAGGGAGTTGGTATCGTGCAGCAACTGTTTGGACTATCAGGCTCGCCGGCTACTCGTACGCTATGGCCAAACGAAGAAGATGAATGCAGCCGTCGATTTCGTGCACATGCTGAACGCGACCATGTGCGCAACTACGCGCGTTATCTGCGCCATCCTCGAAACGCATCAAACGGAAACGGGTGTAAAGGTAAACGATCTATCTACTCTGTGGTCGAGTATCTAACTAACGAATCAAACTTTTTTTTTGTCTTCCATCTAAAGGTCCCGGAGGTGCTTCAGAAGTACATGCCCGAGAAGTATCGTGAGGAAATTCCGTTCGTTAAACCAGCTCCCATCGATGTAGAACAGGCGGCTGCTGAAGCGAAGAAGGCAGGCAAGAAGGGTGGCGAGAAAAAGTCTGGAACGGCAGCCTAATCGATAGGCTTGTTCGGAGTATTCAATCCACTAGCGACAATTTAAGCACACCAGTTGAAACCGTCGTCGTCTAATTTATTTCAAATGTACTCAGTTCCCTCTATGAAACCGCCCGCTGGATGCATTTAGGAAGTGCATTTGCTTGCACGAAGCTCTATTGGAATAAAGTTTCTCGTTGTTTCGGCTATCGCAGCTGCTGCTGAACTGAATCACCAAGCAAACCATCTTCGTTTCGGTTCCGTCTTCTTCTCGTAAATCAATCCGAAGCAAGAGAAAGACGAGTGTCGCTTCCGAAAAGCGAACTTTTATTACGAGTTTTAAAATTTCATTGTGCATTTCTTATCCTACTTATCTGTTTAAACATTTCATGTTAATAAATCACGCCCGTGGTATCTTCTTTGGAGTGGGACCTACTACTAAGTTTAAGTTCTGAACCGGCAACAAGAGCTATAAAGAATACACGGGAAGGTTAACCTTCATCGCGTATGGTATATTGTAGTTGTTACGAATGTCCGAATGATATTTAAGAAACAAATGGCGCACAACAACACCTACCCCGGATGCAATGCTGCATCAATGCACGGTTCCGTATTGTAATCAGTTTTTGGGGGTAGAATTGGTAAGAAATAGTAAGGAATATTCAAAAACGGTATGCGTGCAGGGAAACAATATCATCCTGATAGTTATTATTAAGTGTCTGAAGCAAAACTTCGCTTTATGTCTAGTAACTGCCTAAACGACACTGAACAGCGCATCTAACATAATCATACAAAAAACACGTACGAAACTACGCCATAACCTACATCATAAAGCGAACTTAATATCTGTTTTAAGACCGATAACTCCTTGCTACCGACGAAACTACGCCGATACTACTACGGCATAAAGGACGGTTTCGTCTTAATGTAGTGTAAAGAACAAACAATATATATATGGAACACTCTGTGTTTGAGAGCGTTTGCTGGGTACGGTATAAACGTATGCAAACATCCTATTTACTGACCAAGGCAAAAAGCTTTCCAATTCCAGAAGACATTCCGTCGTTTCACGTGATCTCCGCGGCGCCACTCGTCGTATGAAATACCGATGGTAATGAACCAGAACTGTTTTGCTAGGGCGATGGTTATAAATGCGGCCATCATTAGGGCGTACAGCGAGCCGGTGAAGCACAGTGCAATACTAGGAAAGGAATACAGTAATCAGTATAACGCCACACTCCGCATAAGCAAATGTTTGCCTAAAGCTGCTTACTCATATTGGAAAAAGATGTCGTTACAATCCTCCGGCATCATCACGGTTATTCCGTAGAGGGTAAAGATAGGGGTCGGACGACAGACGGCCGTTAAGGACAGATTGGCAAACACCACCAGCGCCATCAGTGTAAAGCAGCATCCCGCCAGATAAAAACGATGGTTCGATTTGCCGATGCAACAATTTAGCCAAACATTGTGATGATCTTGCCGCACCACACAGGCCGAACAAACCTTACAGTGGTACGTACGCGGGGGAACGTACTTCCGACACAGCTGACAAGTCAACCGCAAGCCAACATCCGCATCAGTCGACCCATCGTCCGAATCATCACGATCGGAAAACATTATTACCTGTGTATCTTTCGGCACTTTGTCTAGCTGTCCGTTCACATCGAGCAACCCGGCCAAATCACCCTTGGTAGCGCGTAGTTTTGCCTTCATCAAACAATAAAAGCCCAACGTCATCAGGAGGACAAGGACAGCGTTTTCTACGAACAGTATCTCCAGCAGCGGTACCGTCAGCTCGAACAAAACTAGCAAATACACACAACTACCGAAAAACCAGACAAGGAAAAATTTTGTCCTAAAACGAAACAATGTATGCAAAAGAGATTATGCGTGCCATTAGTCATAGACCTCCGGTGTGCGTCTTACTTCGTATGACTTAGTGCGGAATAATGCTTCACGTATAGCAATGCCAACAGCATCAGAGAGAAGACGATCAGGCAGAACTGATAGTTTATCGCCGCCATCAACAGTGTCGCGATAAGTATTACCAGCGTGATCACAACATCGAGCGTAATTTGCTTTGCGCCACCGCGCCATGGGATACGCAAACGGTCCTGGAACGTGAGCAGCATGCTTCTGACAGTTTTTTCGTTCAGTTTGCTGTGGAGATGAGAGGAAAAGGGGGTGTCATTATGGTACGGACTTATTAAACAGAGGCACCGATAAGAAGAAACACGTTTTGATTGATATACACTATTGGAGAAAAGTTCGAGAATATCATTTTCACCAACAGCAGTAGATTGATAGTAGAATAAGAGATGGAAAGAGAAAGTTTGTTTGAAGATAGCATAATTTACTCTACAATATTTACCCTCGTTTCTACGGGAACGTGTTATCGGAACGTAGATAATCGTTTGCCGGAAGAGTTTTAACGAGCAGCTCACGAGCAATGATGACAAATTTATGGTCACGTCCTAAATGTGTATGTTTGTATCAGGAATAACACGATTGTGATCGAAGAAGGGCACAAGTCGGAATGGAAGAATGCTCTAACGCGCCTACGCCGGGGCTTACGAGTGTAACTGTGTCATTGATGCATCACCAGCACGGAACGCACAAAAACACCGGAAGCTAGCCTTCTTGGGCAGTGCTGTACTCCGTCACTATCTTGCTGTTTCGCCCGAAAATCAATGCTTCCGTACTCCACCAAACCGATCGATCCCTGCACCCAGAGGGACTTGGCTTTCTACTGTACACTCATCAGACTGTGTGCGAATCGGGTTTTATGGTCCTGCAGTTTCACTCTTTCTGCAATCGCCTGTGCGAACACGCTAGAATATGTTTCGGGAACTATGTGCAACTAAGGGAAGGAAAAGACACGAATGTGCAATGGTTCAGCAGTACAGGAAAGGGTTCGGAATGCGCTTGCACTCTATTATGCACACTCCCTCCAAGCGATACACACTTACCAGCTCGTATTCGATTCGGCCGCGGATGCACTTTGGCAGAAGCAGCAGCACCACTTTACCAGCAGATGGCTGCGTTCATTGTTTCGATCGAAAAACTCACAACAGCACAGCGGATCGATATCGGTGCGGGGATCGTAATCGTAGAAATCAGCCTCACTGTAGTGTGATCTCATGCTCCCCGGGAACGAAAGTGTTTGATTTTTTGGCCACCCTCCGCGCGCTCTCTTTCTCTCTAGCTCTCTCGTTTCCTTTATCTTTTGTGCTAAAAAAAACACAAACAACAGATTACCGGTCGATGGGGAAACATTTATGCTGCATGGTTCAACGATTGACAGGACAGCATCGTGGTGATTCACCGTAAAATATGACCACTGCAAAGCGAATAATTAATTTTGCAATTTCTCCACGTTCGTTCTCTCTACGCTGTTCAATTCATGGCATTTTTATTTTTGTAATCAAAGGGCAGGCTATATAGCTAATTCAATTATCCATAGGGTCTCGGTGTTGTAAAGAAGAGCGAGTGGAATAGGAGCACGCTTGGAAGTTAGGATCCCATCCAAAAATCCAATAAATAGATTTTTTCATGGCCACAAATTTAAACCATTCGATGGCGCCCTGACTTTACCTTGATTTTCAATAATGGAAAACTCTTGTTTAAAATAAATGTGTTTCGGTAAAAAATAAAAGATTGTTATCTACTTGTCCGGTTGCCATACCATAGTACCATGATTTGACTCAGGCTCAGATACAACCCTGAAAGCGATCTGTCAAAAGTGGAAAATCGAAACGGGACGCCTTTTTCGCGGACGAAAGTAGAAAATAAAACACACAACTACTGTGCAAAGGTCGAGTGCTGTATTTTTGGTTTCGGTGCTGTAGCCCTGGGCAAGGGACATCTCCTCCATAGCAGCAACATGTCGGTGCCCCCGTTGGCCGGTGCCCAACCGTTTGCACCGTCGTTGGTGTCGCACTTTAACATTCCCCCGCCGGGTTTTGGTGCTCCCGGTGGGGGTGCAGTTGCTCCGGTTGCTACCGCAGTAGCGCTCGCCGCTGCTGCTGCTAATGGATCGATTGTCGATCCGTCCGTCACCGCCGTTGCACCTGTGGCACCACTGACGACAGGGGTCGTGAACGAATGGTCGGAACACAAGACACCGGAGGGCCGCACGTACTACTACAACAGTATCACCAAGCAGAGTTTGTGGGAGAAACCGGACGAGCTGAAAACTCCGGCCGAAAAGCAGCTGAGCCAATGTCCATGGAAGGAGTACCGGTCGGATTCGGGCAAGCTGTACTATCACAACACAGCCACGAAGGAATCACAATGGGTAGCTCCGCCGGAATATCTCGAGCTGAAGGAGAAGGTCGCAGCCGAACAGGCAGCGGCTGAAGCGGCCAAAGCGGCTGCTCTGAAAACATCCGCCATGGCAAGCGGCATGCTGTTGCAGTCCGTCGTTCTGCCCGTCGTTTCGCCGGCTCTTGCCGGTGCACCGGTGGCAGCTACATCGAGTACTGTACCGACCGCCGTCAGCGAGGTTCCAGTGGGACTGGGTTCACTTACGGGTGTAACGCCCGGATCGGCAGAAAATTCGTCATCCGCGCTAGATCAAGCGATGGCGGCGACGCTAGCCGCCATAGAAGTGCCCGACGATCCGATTGACAAACGAGACGATGAATCACAGCCGGGCCAGACGGACGAGGAACCGGCGATGGAGTTTAAGGACAAGAAAGAAGCGATCGAAGCGTTCAAGGAGTTCCTGAAGGAGAAAAATATTCCCTCCAGCTCGTCCTGGGAGCAGTGCGTGAAAATCATTCAGAAGGATCCGAAGTTCAACGTGTTCAAGAAGCTTAGTGAAAAGAAGCAAGCGTTCAATGCGTACAAAACGCAGAAGCTAAAAGACGAACGCGAGGAACAGCGACTGAAGGCGAAAAAGTCGAAGGAAGAACTGGAGAAGTTCCTCATGTCGTCGGACAAGATGAACTCCACGCTCAAGTTTTACCGGTGTGACGAGCTGTTTGCCAACCTAGACGTGTGGAAGTCGGTACCGGAACAGGACCGGCGTGATATCTACGAAGATTGCATTTTTAATCTAGCTAAGCGAGAGAAGGAAGAAGCGAGGGTGATGAAGAAGCGCAACATGCGCGTGCTGGGCGAATTGCTCGAAGCGATGACCACCGTCACTTACCAAACGACGTGGTCCGAGGCGCAGGTAATGCTGCTGGACAATGCTTCCTTTAAGAATGATGTCAATCTGCTTGGCATGGACAAGGAGGATGCACTGATCGTGTTCGAGGAGCACATCCGCGGGCTAGAGCGCGAAGAGGACGAAGAGAAGGAGCGCGAGAAGAAACGTCTGAAACGCCAGCAGCGCAAAAACCGCGACCAGTTCCTTGCCCTGCTGGACACACTGCACGAAGAGGGTAAGCTGACGTCGATGTCACTATGGGTGGAACTGTACCCATTAATATCGGCCGATTTGCGCTTCTCGGCCATGCTCGGACAGCCCGGTTCGACACCACTGGATTTGTTTAAATTCTACGTAGAAAACTTGAAGGCACGATTCCACGACGAAAAGAAAATCATTAAAGAGATTCTGAAGGAGAAGGAATTTATCGTGGTGCGGATTACCACGTTCGAGGATTTTGCCACGGTGGTGTGCGAGGATAAGCGATCGGCATCGCTCGATGCGGGGAACGTGAAGCTGACCTACAATTCGCTGCTCGAGAAAGCGGTGGCGGCGGAGAAGGAGCGTTTGAAGGAGGAAACACGCCGCATCCGGAAGATGGAGAACGAGCTCAAGGGAGTGTGGATAGAAGCCGGCCTGTCCATGGTGGATAGCTGGGAGACAGCCCAGAAGCTGGTCATTGATCGGGAGGTGTACGAGCTGTACGAGAAGGAGGATAAGGTCGAACGGTTGTGGGAAGACTTCGTGAAGGAAACGGAGGATTCGTGTAGCCATCATCATACACGCTCGAAAAAGTCGAAAAAGAGCCGAAAGCACAAGAAAAAATCTCGATCCTCGTCGAAATCGGTAAGTCGCAAGGTGTGTGTGTGTGTGTCTCGAGTGCAAATGCTAATGATTTTTTCCCTTTTTTTTGCGCGGGCCGTGTTTGATTTCAGCTTTCGGAAGCATCCGATATTGAGTATGAAAAACCGTCATCGAAGAAAAAGCGTAGATCT
>KI423011.1:12438-36275 GCA_000473375.1 Anopheles culicifacies | reverse complement strand
AAAAAAAAGAAAATAAACAAAAATATAAACCAAACAGATGCCAACTGAAGGCGTGCAGTTGTTTCGAAAAATGATATCAATTTGCGCATGATAGTTTTGGAGTTACAGTTCGAGAAATACTACTGCGCTATATCAATGCACTTGAATGTCCATCATTGAATTTCATTTAGTGCATTTAGATTTTTATGCCCTTAGCGGGATTGTGTGGCAGATAGAACCCCTTTTCGATAATTACATAGTATTATTCGGTTCGGTGGCCAAGGAGACCGAGGCGCCGGGCTTCGAACGGACACAGGACCGAGGTTCGAATCCCATTCGGGCCGTTCCCCCGTACGCAGGACTGATTATCCTCTCGCAGAAATGGCAGGCCAAGACCTCTCGAAGTTGTAGAGCCAGAGAAGAAGAAGAAGATTATTGAAAATAAGATGCCATTAAACACTGTTGTGGGACCTTTGGATAAGATGATGTTGGTCTAAGTACTCAATATTTTAAAGGAATTCTGCACAAAACTTGGAATTCAATACTTGAATCAGGCAAGAAGCCAAACTTGACGACAATCGAGACGATCATAAATATTCAACAATCAACATTGATGAAGGATGCATGCTGTCAGTAAACCTCACCTATCTTCGACGACCTCCGTAGAGTTCAAACAGTCATTTAGCCCAGATCAATCTCTTCTGAACTGAACACCGGTACTTTGGACTTTCCAAGCTCTTGTGCGAATATTGAACGAAACTGTTGCCGTATACCTGCATCCGCCAAGGATTACCACTCTGGGAGGTCAGAAGGAACCATTTTTTCCGAGAACCGTGCAGAAAGATCATGCACAAACTGGAGGACACGATCGTAAAGGTAGCTCACAAAACCTCACAAAACACGTGCCCTATTGACAGTTTGCTGCTTTTACACGACTCTTCTCGCGTGTCGTGTGGTTTGAATTTTCCACACTCCAGACGGTAAGGGGAGTAGGGGAGAAGATTATAACGAAAATGGAATACATGTGTTGCGTAGCAACGGATGAGTCATGCTCACCGCGTAACAGAATCACATAAAACTGTTTCATTGGCGATGGATGCTATTCAGTCTCGCAAGTAAGCTACGGCGTGACGGTTGTGCGAGCATATAAATAAAGTGAACGTGTTTGTTCTTTTTCGCATACCCGCACATTCGCAAGTCTAGACAAGTATTAATGGTGAGTTCGTAGTGTGTGCTAACTTAAACAAGGATGGATTTAGAATTAATCGATCGGGGCGACCAGTGTGATTGATTTGGAGGAGAAGGAAAACAAAACAAAACCTTGGCATGCTTTGTTCGGAGTAATGCTGTGGGACAAGCTGTTGGGAGGCCCGTGTGCTTTGTGTGGCGGGTACAATCAGTCCGGCAGTGTGTAGTTGGAGCGCATTGTGTATTAATTAAGTTTGTGCAGTTCCGTACTGTGAATGGTGCAAAGATGCAACACTGTACATTCAGTTTCAGATCTAGTATACGCTGAAGCGTAACGTCAAATTCAAGCACAGTGTGATCGTGATCTTTCATGTGAGGTTGGTATAGAGCAAAGGAAATTAATTAAGTTCATGTTTCAAAGTGTATTAAAGTGGGAGGTTTTTGTGTGTTCCATTCAAGAACGTTTGAGATGAGAAGATTCTTGAAGATCCAGCCAGAAATACATCAACGCCACCCATAACATAATCTTGCTGTGATTGAAAGGCTCACATGACTCTCGACATAGAATAAAAGTCGTATTTTTTTTACACTCTTCATTCCTTACACGCCTTGAAGTAAAGCCACACACCGCTCTACGTCATTAGTGATGCTTTGTTGGTTCGTTTCATGAACGATTGGCGTGTTTTTTCTACCTTCCAGCTCATCCAAAATTACTTCGAATGCGCAACAAACAAGCAAGTGTACGCACATTATGCACAGTTCCAAGTCCGATGATGGTAATTGTAAAGTAATAATCGTAAAAAAGCCGGTACGTGCCTCTGATGAGAGATTGTGCGTCTTATTTCTTTTTGTATTGTTTAGCTGCAGACGTAAAAACGGATAACTTAACCTTTGAGAATGTTTCCAGTCTGAATTGCGATGTTGGTTGTCGGATCACTTGTGATTCTCTTTGAACATCTTTCCGCGATTCGTACGATGTGTGTTTGTTTGTCTGCTACCAGTCGGTTAAGTGTTTAACATTAATTAGCATGTGTCTCGCTTTATATTCAATGTGTCGAAGGAAGTTGAAGATCACAAACAGTGGGTGATATGTATTCTACCAGCTCAATACCGGTTATAGCTAGGTGCTCTCGTGTTTTGAATTGATGCATTACTGAGCTGATCGATAGCTTTGCATCTTAATCTACATAATACTGGCGTCATTAGATCACATGCTAGAGTTATATTATGTATAGTGTGTGGGTATAAGATCTAGCTGCGATGAGCAATTTTAGCAGATATTCAGAACATACATTAATTTTGGAGAGTGAGTTGAACGACCATTACTTTAACCATAGCTATTTTTGATTTACCCTCCAAAGCTGATCGGCGTTTGTATGCCGCAAAAAAGCAGATGTGTACCAAGTTTTTCGTAGAAACGCTGTGATGAGATTGTGGTTTGCTGCTCTCCGCATTTATGACCCGCATCTGCTTGGTGAACCTCGTTTCGGCAGTTGTTTGCGTCACTGACGGCTTCAGCAAGATGTGTTGGCATGTATGCAAATAAAACGGAATGCCGAATGATGAATGACATAGTGCAGGGGGGATGTCTGTGACATTGACATGAGTTGAAAGCGAAAGTGCTGCTATATCAACAATTAGTTCCATGAATTTGCGTATGGCAGATTTTATTTTAGCTGCTTCTTTTGTGCTGCATCCACCTTGGAGGTCTCTTTCCTTTGGAAAGCTTTTGAGTAACTTTAGATTTTATTTCAATTTAAATTTTCCTATCATTAGATCTCTGGGTAATCGTTTATTATTTATGCTGTTTTGTTAAATGTCGTTGTTTCACATTCGAAATGTTGTCGATCGATATGGAAACCACTCCGGAGAAGGGAACAATTGTGTTCACAAGCGAACCGGTTTTCCACCGAGAACGTTTCCTTGATCGATGGTTATATGAACTCGATCGTACATTTAGCATTCGCTCACGGCATGTGCATCACATTAGCAGCGGCGAAGTGAAATTAAATACAACAATTCGCTAAACACTTGTATCCATTGTGTGGCCACGCTAATCGATGACGGGTTTGTATGTCGAACAAGAGATTGTGACAATTCGTTGCGAAAAAGGCATAGTCACGATAGTGCACCGTACTTTGTTTGACTTTTTTGCGAAAGTTATCCTCCCTGCAAGGAGGATTACCATGATGCAGGTGTCGTGAAGCTGTTGGGTTGTGATTGCCGGAAGCGTAGAGCAATCGCAACAATTATCTCGTACCGAGTAGTTAGATATAGCCATCACGATCACTACCGATCGTGGGATGTACTGGAGAGTCATAATTGACAGCTGTCAAGATTGTTCATAGTGGATCTGATTGACAGAAAGAGTCCTTCTAGTGTTTCACTCAAGTCGTAACAGTAGAGATAGGAGAGATTATGGAAGAAACTAATAAAAACAAAGGTTTTTCTCAATCAACACAAATAAATTTCAGGGTCGATGATGCAATAGGACAGTGTTTTTTTCGGAAAACTCGGTTTTTATAGCTTCCAGCATTTTTAAATCTCCACCAGCTATGTTTCTCTGTAAGTTGCACATCTTACGCTGATCTGTAAGCCCTATAACATTTAACAGTCTCGTCTGCTTGCTGGAACCCTTGGAATGATAATACTTCCTAAAGTCATCAGTATTCGCGTTGCATTAAAATAATGACGCAAACGCCCAGCTTCCAATGCACATTCTAATAATAGCTCGTAAATTATTCAGCACATCACGAGAACTGCCCGGCGCTACTTAAATGTGATTTGTAATACAACACTTATCGGGCAACAACATCTGTTTTTCGTTTTGCTTCTTCAACCAACCCAATCAATTAAAGAAAGAAGAATCATTGCACTTCACCATCAGCCTTTGGATGGTGATGAAATGCTACAAGATTTATAGTCCCAAGCCAGCAGCCAACGGTCACGATCGCCAACCAGCGGGAATGGATGGAAGATAGTACACTTATACTATATTTGCTACAAAAAGGGGCACGACAATCAGCGCCACTGCATGCACTGTTACTTCGTGAGCACGACTAAAATGGTTTGGAATTTCCGTGTTTTGGGTATTTCCATTTTCAACTTCACGTCGAAAGAAACTTGTTCCCGCCCGAGTGAACTCGCCCGATTTTAGCAAGATCAATTGCCAAGGGGTATGACATTGACAGTAATCCGCCATTAAGCATTGTTAACCGGATCACGTAACCGACCATTCGTCGAATAGAATTACTCGTAAAGAATATAAATGTGTTTCATAAGATTAATGTTTTTTTTGTGATTTTTATTTCTACTCTCAGCTAAAATGAAACTCTCCCAAGTACTTGTGTCCACATTATGGCTGCTCTTGCTGCCAATATCCCATGGCCAATTGTACCAACGGAATACACCGTTTCCTTATTTGAGAATTACGCCGATGGTTCGTTCACGGGTTGCGTCAAGACTCAGCGCTGCCAGTGGTACTACGGCAGCACCCTTCATCACCCCCAGCACGACCAGACGACCAGCAGCACCGGTGACACAAAACACTGGCTTTACCCTCAGGCCGGAAAATGATTCCAAAATCTCGCAAGTCGTCACAGACTTTATGATGCGCATCAGCCGAACGCTGTGGCATCGACATAGCAAGACGGAGCTCTTCTCACCAGTCAGTATCATTACCGTGGCAAACCTGCTGTACCTCGGATCCGACGGTATTACTCACGCAGAGTTCGGTGATGTATTGACTCCATCCAGCATGAACTGGAAACAGATGCATCAACGGTACGGCAAGGTGCTGGCAAATCTGGTTGCGTCGGAACCGGTCGACAGTCGGCAGGATCCGTGGCGTCGCCAAACCTGCCCCCAGGATAATGACTACGAGGATGAGCCGAGTACTCCCGCACCGAAGTAAGTGCTGACGGTGAAATAACATGATATTGTTCCGCTGGTACTAATTAATTTCTTTCCCAACTAGATCTCAAATAATTCGCATTGCCAACGGGATCTTCTACCAGAAGGATCTCCCGATGCGTTCGAATTACATACGATTGGCACACAGTATCTATGGTGCACGGGTGCAACCGATCGATCCTCAGAACTCGGGTGCATCCACGGCGATGATCAACAAATGGGTTAGTGATGTAACGGCTGGCAAGATCCGCAACATGATCGAGGGTACACTCAGTCCGAGCAGTAGCGTGATAATCGCGAACGCGCTTTACTTCAAAGCCAAGTGGAAGACCAATTTCGAACCACTCGTGACCCGTGATGCACCCTTCTTCCCGGATGGGGTCGATGGACCGTCCTATCGGGTGAAGATGATGAGCCTTACTGGATGTTTGCCGTTCCACAAAACTCGTGACGCAATGGAAGTGTCGATCGTGGGCCTACCGTACCGAGATGATACGAGCACGATGTATCTCATCCAACCGGCCAACTCCAATCGTACCGCCATCCGACGGCTGCAGGCGTCTCTAACCGGCAAAACGATCGACTCATGGATCGGACAGATGAAGCTCCAGTCCACGATGGTGCGGATGCCGAAGATGCATCTCAAAAACAGTATCGATCTGTTAAAATCCTTCCAGCAGCTTAAGTTTAACTCGATCCTTAGCCCGTCCAAGAGCAATCTTTCGAAAATGATCGACAACACTGGCACGGATCAAAAACCGTACGTGAATCAGATTCTGCACAAGTTGGATCTGAAGATTGATGAGGAGGGTACGGAAGGTGCTGCCGCCACCTCCGCACTGCTCGATCGTATTGGTCCGCAGAAGCAGTTCAACGGTAACGCCCCATTCCTTATCTATCTTCGCCACGATGCCACCGGTTTGCCGTTGTTCTATGGGCCGATCTTTGATCCGCGTTAAAAGCCGTCTGTGCTAGAAGCTCTCGTAGAAGCATTCACCAAAGAGCGTATCGCTTATCTTTTGCAAAGGGAAGAAGTCTTCTGGCGCATTTATTTATTTAACCCCCGTGGTGCTCTAGTGGTGCGTATTGATGTACGTGCGCATCAAGTAGGACATTGAGTTTGACAAAGAGATGTAACACAGGTATTACTAATTTTTATTCTGTGGCAACCGCATTAGAAACGACGGTTCCATGCGAAGTGCTCTACTAAGAGATAGTTAGGCTCCGGGCTGTTAAACTGTATCAGTTGCATTCGTTTAGTAGCTGGTTCTAACTCTAAGCTAATATCCCACGATATGAGCGGTAGTTTTCTGTTTTCGAATAAAAATAAAAAAAACTTGTCTACAATTTTTTTTCCTTAATGTCTTCGGACTTTCAATGCCTCAAACACATCAAACTGGAATGGTATGAAAGAATTCACTTCACAAACATTTGCTTTCCCCCCAAAAGGTATCAGGTCTGCCATGTGGATTCGAACATCGTTGCTCATTGGAATATTCATCAGAGGTGGAATTTTTGCCATGCTCGGCAACTTTTGTACCCACCTGCGGAACAAATAGAAGGACCTTCGTCATGGCGGCTGAATTGAAAGCTGAGCAAATATGTTTTCGAAAGCCCGAAACGAAACGCTCCCATAGCAGAACGGGAAACGTTCCGGTCTCCTCAGTTGGATTGGTGCAGAGATTTCGCGCTGAAGCCAACAAAGGCTGAGAAGGTTTTGTGTCGTTTGTCGAGTGGTGATGATGTTGCCGGACGTGCAAATAGAAGGTGGTCTTTGTAACTTTGCTAGCTCTGTTGGGTGTTTTCGAGTGTTGGGGCCTTTTTATTTGGTTCACGGTCAGTTAGAAGGCATTCTTTCACACGAGCAGGTGGTCTTAAGATGGGAGCGATTCCTTACCTTGGTGGTCTGCTGTTTCTGTGCATTTCCCACCGCTGTTGGGGTATGTAGGAGATGATTCACATTCAAACTCAATGTCTCAATGAGCTCATCATTCAACCAAACAGGCATGGTTCGAGAATGCGGCCCACAGGAGCAGTGTGTTCAGCTCGCTTTGTGCGGACAGTATCTGCATTACGTAAACGAGGCACCAAAACATTGGCCTCCCAGTGTGCGGGAACAAGCTCTCCGGCAGCTGTGTGATGTGCAAAGGGCCGTAAATGGTTCGAAGGTAATCGAGATAGACGCGTCGCATGTTTGCCGTGTACAACTGACTGTTTGACATTTCTGAACTAGATCTACTACATATGCTGCAATCGGAAGGAAATACTGTGCGGTGTGACGCGGGTACAACTGATCGCGTATGGTCAGCAAGCTCGCGCCTATGCCTTTCCCTGGATGGCATTGCTGGAGACGAATGTCAGTGATGAGCTTCCGTGTGGTGGAAGTCTCATAAATGATCGGCACATACTGACGGCTGCACACTGCGTCAAGGCGCGGAAAATGTAACCCATCGCCATGGATGCAACGGAACCGAGTGACTTACTGTTTGGTTATCTCATTTTTCAGCGTTAGCGTACGTGTCGGAGTGCATGATCTGAATGATGATCGCAAGTGTGACGATAGAATACGTTTCAAAGATGACTATTATGGCAGCGATGAGAGCACCGAAGCAGATGATGATGAGTATACTAACAGTTGTGGACCACCATCCCAACGCATTCCTATAGAGACGACCGTGATTCATCCGAAATACAGCCCACGTTCCAAGCGGAACGATTTGGCTATTATTCGTTTACAATATCCCGCCATCATTGGATACAGTGAGTAATGATGAATGTAGGTTATTGTTTTGCCATTTTTGATGCATTTAACACATGTGGACAGGTGTTATTCCAATCTGTCTACCACTAACGGACCAGCTGCGAGCGTATCGACCATCGGATTCCTTTGTCACTGGCTGGGGGTTGACCGAGGCAGGTGAACGGTCGGCTGTGCTACGGTATGCCGTTCTGCCCGCCGTCTCATTGCCCGATTGTGCGATGCGAATCAAGGAACTGGATCGGATAATCGTCCTGGATGATGGACATCTGTGTGCTGGCGGCAACAACAAAACGGCTCACTGCCACGGGGACTCGGGTGGACCGCTGCAGTACGTGTCTGATTCTACGCGCTTCGTACTGCAGGGTGTGGTTTCGTTCGGGGTGAAAACCTGTGGCACAAAGATTGCGCCGGGAGTTTTTGCAAACGTTACCCACTTTATCGATTGGATCGTACAAGAAGCTAATGTACTGAATTAGATGTTGATACGTATGAATCACAGAATACAGAAGGCCGCGCTGTATGAGCTGAAGAACAAAATAACGAAGAAATTTTACAAATTGTTGTGAGCGTAAGGAACGGAATTTGGGTAAGATATAACAGCATTGGCAACAAATATTGTAACGTTAATTACATTTTAACTGATAAAGGTTTATCTACAAAACAATAAATAGATATATTTTGAAGCAGAAAACTAAAGATATCTGTCGGCTCTAAAAGTATAATGAACACGTGGATAAGAAGCTGACGCGTGGAACTTTGCGCCAGCAGAGGCTGATCGGATATTAAGAGTCTAAAGGATTTCGTAATCTACACTTCACCGTTTGTTAGCTGAATATCAGCTTTATGAATATATTTCATATATAGAAGCTTATAGTTAAGATATATTATGCCGTTTTTATTTGCTGAGTCAATATTTAAATTCAAATAAAAAAACCGTTACGTGAAATGTCACTAGCCCAGAATGACACATGTCCGCACAGGCGTCCCACCGTGCATACGCACAGCTGATGTTGACGTTTGTCGCTCGCATTTGTTTGCCTTTTTCCACTGCGTGAGTTCGTGGCTGTTCGGTTGGAAAAAAGCAATTTCCCCGTAACTCCGTGCGTGCGTGTTCAGAGCGATTTCCAATCGCGTGAAAGGTAAATTCTTCGCTTCACGTTCGAAGTGTGCGCGTTACTGAAAAAAAACCCCGGGGTCACCGTGCGGTCCCATGACGTACGGCGTACGGCATGCAAAGTTCGGTGCGGATCATCTTGTGGCGTGGCTTCTTTCGTGGTTGCACTTTTGTTGTTGTTACTATTCGCGATCCGTCGTGCAAGTAGGATGAAATGATGCGTTCGCAACGCGCAGTGCGGGAGAGCATGCAATTTGTTTACATTTTCGCAAATCCGTACGGCGCGGCAGTGTGATCTAAGTACGAAATTCAAGGTTCCGTGCTGATAGGGCGTACAGTTAGATTTGTGCACCCAGTTACGCAATTTACGCGGTTCGGAAGCATTCTACGTAGTGTCAATGGTGGAAGTGGGTAATGTGGTGTTCGTTGTGCATTGGAGTTAATTAGATGATTCGATGCTGGCCCGATCGAATGGTGGGGGATAGGATGGCGAAAGTAGTGCAGTGAGAAGCGCGTCAGCATCCCGAGCTGGCAGAGTAAACGTCAAGTGATAGGAAAAATAAGAAGCGAAGCTTCAAACACACGCGAATGTGTATGTGCGTTTTGGCGGTTTGCAGCAAATGGGAGTAAAGTGAAGCAAATAAAAACGTGTCTCACTTTTGATTAAAAATAGATGACGTGTGTGTATGTTGTGTGCTGGTTTGGTAAATATTTTCCCAGCCCACCAGCTGCATTCTTGGACCGCCCGATTGCCTTGGGAGTAAATAGTTCAAGGGCGCCTTTCTTGGTGGATGCTTTTTTCGCTCTATTTGTACCATCTTTTCACCGGCATTACGGAAGGAAATATGATACGATTGATACTCTATTAGCGTGCTCTTATTGCCAATTAGCGACGCTTGATAGTTTTATTGTTTCTGGGCTGCTTGTCACACCGGCACGTTTCGTGCTTGATTGCATTTCCGATTCCGTTCAAGTTCAGCGAACACCGCGGCGGGTGTCATTTGTTATTGTTTACCTTTTTTTTTACTATGCCTCCCATGATCTGTCCTTACCGGTTGTGCGTCTGTCTCAATGCTTTTTTGATTAAGTAATTTTATTTATTTATTTTGTACGCTTTTCAACAAATGTAGCCAGGTTGCAGATACGGTAAGTACTTTATTATTTATTATATTTTTATATTATTTTTATGGGAAAATCGTCATACAAATTCAGGTGATAAAATAAAAAAACGGAAATATTCCATTGAGTTCTGCTGTGATCTTTGTCTATTCGATCACAGTAGTCCGAGTGTCCGCACATTTGGTTCAATTGAAGTGCGTTTGCTCTTGCACGAAGGCATCCCAAAATAAAAATTCTTTCAAACATTGGAAGATCACAGTGAAAATACTTGCTCGTGGGTAGCAAAAGGAGGCAGAAACGAAGGAGGGTCAACATATTTCACGCACGAGAATGTGCAATGTGTGTGTGTGAGTGAAAAACAGGCGTGTGAAGTGAAATGTCGTTAGCTTCTTTCGCCAAGAAGTGTTCTCCGATATCGGTCTGTGGTTTAGTGTCTATTTACGCACGTAACAAGTGTCACCGTGCAAATGTGAAAAGATCGTGCGTTTCGTGATATTTCTGAATGAACAGTTTCTTTCCCGTTTTTTGTTGTGTGCAGTTTTCCCAGTTTTAGTTTCTGTGCAATTTATGTGTTAACGTGACACGGACGTCGTGTGCATGTAGTTTGTTGTATGAGTTTGTGCTAGAACGATAAAGCAAAAAGAAATCGTGTGTGTTGTGATTACCAATGGAAACGGAAGCGAATGATGCCTCACAGCCAACACCACCGGTTGCTAATGGGGAGGAAACATCCAACCCTATGCCACCGCCAGCTTCCGGTGGTGCTGGCGGGGGATCCGGTATACAACCCCCGAAGGTGAGAGCCCTTCCGAAACCATCCGGCATTAGGCCACCGTCGGCAAATTTGCACGGAGGCTCTACCACTTCGCTGGCTAGTACGAGCTCTCAGCTTACTACAGCCTCTTCCGCTGCAACCGGAACTGCCACTAGCACAGCGTCCACCACCCGGATAGGACGGTTGTGCATGGGGCATACACCACCGAAGGCTGGACCTCCACCACCGGAACCAAAACGTAAGTAAACGTATAACGGTTGAATTAAAATTGAATCCCATTTCGTTGCTACGATGTATTGAAAGCGCCCTCTGTTGAACGGTAAAACAACCACAAGAGCAAATCATAATCCGTACAGCGCCATCTATTGGTGGTGATGTTAAAACAGAAGCTTTTGCGTGTTGAAAATGATCAATTCCTTCATCCCTCTGTAATTATTGCCAATAACTGAATTTCTCTACATCATTATACTCAATTTTAATTAAAGTAATATGATGCAATTGTACGCACTCATGGAGCAGTGTCAAGCGCAAACAGCCCGACAGCTTTATATGTAATTGAATTGCTAAGTGTATGCCGCTAGCGTCGTCGGGGTGGGCTACTCAGAATTTTGTCATTAATTTATTGCTATCGATCTGTTCGAAGTACGAGATCCGTAACCATACCATTAGCACGATGGAACACTTAACGCCCATCGTAATCCTCATGCTGAGGTGGTGGTGGTGCGTAGCAAGTTCTGCTCCAATCGATAATGTTAATCAATTATCACACACGTCAAGGGGAGCGTGCGTAAGTTGTAGCTAAAAGTCGCTGTTGTCCATTAGCTCGTCATGTACGTGGGAGTTTCTTCGGTACCTTGAGTAAGATACAGTTGTACTGTCACCAGACAGTTGTGGTTAAGCGCGATTGTAAATTAAACTCAATTGGTGAAATTGCAGGTTTTCTCCTTGTTTTGGGAGCGATAACCGACAAGTAGCACAAAGATTAGGACTTTAACTTGAGAATTCATTAAAAAAATATTTAGTATTATCTTTTAACTTTTCTTATCCTGTTAATAGGTAATGATTGCATACTTTCCGGCGTTGTGAATAATAGATCCAATTTTGTAAATATCTATTTTGTGGAGATTAATTTATGCTTTTGGGAATATTCCTTCTAAAGATAATATTCTTCACCAACTATGTCTCCAGACTCACAGTTGAAGTTTGTTCGAAGTTTCTTCTATCCGTACTGTCCTCATCAAGATAAGAGATTGTTCAGTGGTGTGCTGTGCATAGATACGATCAACAGCTGTGATGTTGACGGAAGTGTTTCCAGGGAACACACTAAAGACGGTATTAATAATCAAGTTATTTGTTGCTGTTCATTGGAGGGTTTTTTCCCCTCTAGTACCGCACTCCGCGGTGGAAAACACTTGGTCCATAGTTTTCCCCTACAGTAGCTAGTTGCAACAAGCGTGTACCACAACTACACATAGCACCAGAATACATTAACTATCGCTAATCAATTTCGAACAACGACATGTCATTCAGCGCACCGTGACGTATGATGGGTTGGCCCTCATCCATCCATCCATCCATCCACCTACCTTCCGTTACCCAATCCATCTGTCATCAATCCGCACAATGTGACGTCTCGCCACAGCACAGTGGCAGCAGCAGAAGCGAATCTTAAGGGCTTTGGCCACGCTTTTGCTTCATTACTTAGTGTCATGTTCAATTAACGTGCACATTATCCGAAACATTCGCCCGTACGTTCCGATGGGCATGGTGAGTGTCTGTGCGTCCAACAGCACGACTCGATTTTAGCAATTCATGTACCTCATGTGGGACCGGGATTGTCTTGAAGCACTTCCGGTGCTCCAGCTGTGGGTGCCCCAAGCTTTTATTTGCCGTTATGGCGGATGAGGATTTTGCTCGTTTCCCTCTTTTTTTATGAGTTTTGCATAACTCATATAGGTTTGTCTACCGATGTGATTGGACCTCCTGAAGCATATGAAGCAGTTTGGAGTGTGCTGTAGTGATTCGCATTTCCGAGAAAGTCTACAATTTCCATCTTTCACCTGGGTTGTAATCGAGTTCGCTTTCGTTCATTTCCTTTCGGGACGCGGCTTTTGTAAAACTAATCTGAGTCCGATTGGAATTCGGTAAGGGTCGTTTACGATCAGGTCAGGTTATGGTGTGTTTGTTTATAGCAGATTGCAGTTTGTTTTGCAGATTCCCAATTTTCAGTATACTTTGGAAAGAACTTCAAGCAATTCTTTTATTTATGAAGTTTATTTACCGACATCTCGTTAATTCACATTGTGGATTACTGAAGTTCCTAAGCAAAGATGCTTTTCCCTACGTAAAGATTATTGCAATGAGGCAAATTTTAATTAATTACTCATCAGCTGTAGGAGCTCCACGTGGTGTTGTTTATGCTGGATTCTATTTAATCGTGGATTTTAACAGTACTCCTATACCAAGTAATGGTTTGTAAAGGTTCTCTGATTTGGGATTATGAAAATACCCACAAGCCATGACGAAAATTGAATTGCATTTCGTATGGCTCGCATAAAGTTAGACCAGTACACGGACAGACACTACATCTCTCAGGAAACAATAAAAGAAAACGTTCGAATGGGGATATATTTGTAACATCGAACTTCGGTAGCTTCCTCCAGCACTCGAAATCTTATCAGCCGGAGAGAAATAGCACCAATATCGGATAGAATTGCAAACGCGTCCCTTGTTGAAGCTGGACTGCATCTACCGCAAACAAATACCGAAGTAAGAAAAACAAATGTTTGATTTTATTAAATCCAATGCACTCGTTACGGAAAGGCAATGGCGTTACTAATGCGATAATGCTCGAGTCAGAGATACTTTGTTTGAACAATGGATTCAAGTGCTCTCGCCGTCCTATCGGTACCACGCTCGTAAGGATACATGTCGATTGATTTCAAAACCATGTTGAGATACAGGCAACCATCACGAGTACCACCACTTGAAGAGTAAGAGCTTTTTCTTGGTTTCGATCGAGATGCATCAACATTATGGTTGCAGTCGAACGAATGCATCTTGACTGGACGATGACGTTGGGTCGGTGGTTTATTGATACAGTTATTAAGTAACAGTCATCATTATACGGTGTAAGTGTTGAAGAGGAGTTTGTGTACCCTGTGCAAATCGGTGGAATCAGGCATCGTCTTCTCTTGGCAAATTAATTCTGTACATTACGAGTGCTGTTGAACAAACCAATTAAAGGTTGAGAAGCCATGCAAAGGAAATAATGATGCTGTACCTGTTTAGCTTTAAGGTGATAGACGGAAAGGAGAAAAAATATTCGAAAGACAATTGGAAAATCTAGGAAATTTGAGGATTTTATCTTAAGGAACTATACATATTGCATTTGTGACAATTTTTGGATGTCTTGAAAAGTCGAGCTTGGTCCAGCCAGTCCATCCGAATGTGTTCAGTGTAATGTAGTGTAAAAATATCCTTTATACATTTCTCTGGGGCTAAACTCCATGGCGTTTGATCAATAAAATACTTACGGAGGTACTCAAGACATGCTACGGAAGTTCATTAGAATTAATAAAAAAAAAACAAAACATTTAATATCACTTCCAAACTTTTTAGGATTTAGTTAACATGCATTACGAAATGACGTTTTGTGTCTTAAGTTTTACCACAATATTTTTAAGAACATAACATGATTTTCCTCCGATAATTTTTGGAATGCTAATATTCATTTGGGATGCAGCTTGTTGTGTGTGTATCAGATATTTCAATTTATTTTATTCATCAAACCTGTTTTCGTAACTCTTCCGTTGCAAACACGTCAAGCGTAAAGTTTTTTGATGATTTATTTTTTTCTTACCCAACTTGTTAAACCTCCATTGATGCGGTTTTTGAGTGTATCGTTCCTTGGGGGTCAGGTGATTGAATCATCCATGAGAAAAAAAAAGGTATAAGTATTATCTTCACAATAAATTCCATCATTCTGCACATCCCCAAACGGATGGGACCGGAATATGATCAGCATCATCATCATCGTGACCGGCACATATTTCACGGCTCCGAGACCCGAAGCTAATGCGCAATATGCCCAAATGGGACCGATTCTATCGATTTAAGCAGTTCAATACGGGCCACTGTACCATGCCGCTGGGGAGGATGAGACGTTTGTCTATATTTATGAACGTTGGTGAGAATACAGGGCGGGAACACTAGGGTGGAGTTCCGTTTCAGGTGACTTGAGCAGAAGGGGCTTGGCTGCATCTCCTGCGGGTTCTTTTCACTTTTTGCAGTGTCCACACCCACGCAGATGGGGCTTGTACATACCTCCACCATTAGCGAAAAGTACGTCACTGTCGTCCGGTGGGAAATTAATTTTATGCACGCGACTCATCCCCCGTCCAACTGTAACGGGGCACACTTCCTTAAAGAGACCCGGATCAAGCTCGGGTTTCGTTTTGTGTGTGCGAATTGTGTGGTGTGTGTCGAAGGCGGTGAATGAAGATGTATGGAATACTACTACACGCTAGTTGATGTTCGATATTGGTTGAAAGGTTGTTCCCCAACAAAGTGCGATGTGAGAAACGTGAGATTTTAGGAACGGACGACTGGGTTGAGGGGAGGGTTCAAATTGTGTGGGGTGCCATCCCCCTATCTCTTGATTGTTTTCTAAGTTATGACAGGACGATACTGAAGATGATGAACCGTAAGTGGATGATTTATAGTTCCCCCGTGTCTATTGGATCTTGGTGAAGTGTAAATTTTGGGTTCGCAAAAAGTGATCCATTAACTCGGTTCGAGAATGGATGAGACAGGAGTGGTTTATTGAATTATAATAGTAAGCGAAAGGCTAAAGGGTGCACAGGTACATAATTGAAAAGCTAACCTAATTAGAAAAACCGATGTCTACAGCTTTAAACCATTCGCACATCAAAAAGGGTTTATTTTGCCCAAGCTGTAGAATTTATAACGCACCCACCGTTTAGTAACTATTTGTTTTTAAAAGGTTTTTACTAAGATCAATAAATGAGGTAAATTTTAGTCTGGAGTCATACTTACTTTGAAAATGTATTTAAATCTTATTTTTTGTATCAAAAATTCATATGTACACTCTTATAAAATATAAGTATAGTGAAATTAACTGCCAATTCTGATGTTTGGAAAAGTACTGCAATTAAAATAAATTACTTCCAATTCAAATAAGCTTCCAGCTCAGTCATCCACTAAGTCTCCACGAAAGCTCAACAATACGTTTACTGTGCTTTGTGCTACACAATCACATCCAAACCATGGAAGCTTCGTACGCATCGGGCACGAAGCGAAACAGCGCGCGAAGCCGAAGTAGTGCTCCACCGGTTCGGCTTCGCTGTTCGCCAGTTCGTCTTGAGACAGCAACCTGCACGCAACGGCGAAGTACGAAACGCGCGCACTTGCGCAAACTTAACGCGCAGCACGACAACAATACAACACGCATTTTGTTCGCGTAAACGGAGTTAAATCGAAAGGCTAAAAAAAAAGATTGACGCCAAAAAGTGGGTCACGTAACTCCGGGTATCGAAAAATTGCAAGAACTCGCAGCAAGGTGTTAACGAAAACGCAGCTACTATTGGAAGAGTTTTTTTTGTTGGCGAGTCTACTAATTCTTCACGGTCGTGATTGAAGCAATCCGACAGAGAGCCGGTTGGAGAACATCTGAAGCTGGTTGAAGGCAGTGTGGCACTCCTTCTGGAAAGAAGATTTAAAACCTCATCAACCCGTTACAGCAATTGGCTGAGGCGCGACATCTTCCAACGTTTGTGGCTCTGCGTACGAATTCTAAAGGTAAATTTATTGGAGTTTTAAGTTCCGCCACTTTATGTGCATTCTGGTGAAGTTCTTGACATATTGGGATGTGAAAGTAACCCAACCCAACAAGTGTCCAGTAGTGTGCTCAGTTTATGGTGAAGTTTCCCTCACCTTCAAAAAAGGGACTTTAAAGTGTTCTCGTACAGCTCCATCGACCGAGAGTGGGTATTAGGCCATTTCCGACGCAAGAGCTTCTACCATTTTGCCATTTATTTACATTTGCCCGGTGGAAAGATTCCTACAAAACTGTGTGTCTGTGCATGTGATGTTCCCAGTGTATTATCTATCTCGCGATGGAAAGCAACACTCAAATGGACTAAATTCAAATGAGCTATGGCCCACAAAAATAAAGGAAAAGTGAAAATCATAATATCGTCCAACCTTGAAGCTCTCGGAGCAGGTTTCGTCCCCGGTGTTGGTGCCTTTTGTTATCTCCCCTTGGATAAAGTCTCTTGGGGGTTTACTTGCTGTTTAGCTTATACCCATGCCATGAGATATTCGAGATAGCTGGTGCTGCACATTGCCTGGAAGCGTTTCGTTCTGATGCAACCGGTCTCTTGAAGAGGTTCGGGGGGAGGAGGAATCACTGTGGAGCGGTGAAAAATACGCACACAGTAACAGACATTTGCATTGGGGCTCTGTTTATGTTCCACGGGTCGGTGGTTTGCGTCGATTGTTTGTATGCCCGGGCTGGGAGTGTGTGCATCGGTGCGTCTGTTTTTTTTTTTTTCGTTGTTGTTACCCATTTTGCGGGCAGGACCAGGTCTTTCACTCGAAAGTTGATTTTTTGGAGAGTGAGTTTATTTTTGTTGAAGTTCGTTTCGGCGTTGTGTTGTGGCACTGGCAAATGTATGCGCAACCAATTTATCTTAACTTTTGCCTCGTTATCCATTCATACGATTTCGTGTGTGCGTGTGTATGGTTTGGTGTGTCCAATTCCATGCAAATGAGTTCCACGTGTGCGGAAAAGGATGCTCAGTATGGTAGTGTAATTTTTTAAAATACACTTTTACCTTGTTGCGGGTTTTTTTTTTTTAATTCTGCTTTGGTTGCAGAGGTGTTGAATGTTTGGTTTACGGTTTAACTTTCCAATGGAATTTCTCTGTGCTCATAAATTAAAGTGCTGGATTATGTATATCCTCCCACCTGACAACAGATCAGCAGTAGAATTGACGAATAAATATTGGAAAATACTGTTGATGTCTAAAGTACATGTAGTTCCAATTAAAATTTATCCGCTTGAACATGAATAGCCAAACATGACAACTCATCTGTGTCCCGACAGAAACAACTACAAAATAACGCCCTTTTATTTCGGAAATAGTTGTCCTGGTCGTTAATTCGTAACTCACGTTTCGCACTCTCTCTGCTTTTGTGTACAAAAAGTCGTGTGTGATGACATGCCGGAAACTGGACAATAACATCAACAGGAAAAAACAAACAGCTAGGTACACACTTTCCTAGCTCACATCAGCACAAGTCACAAACCAATGTAACACAATCATGTGCATCTCGTAATGCGCATTTTCCCTCTGCAAGCGGACACACACACACACGGACGGACGATTGGCTGTTTAATTGACATGAGGTTTACCTCACCGTGCACAGAACCACATCGGCATCATCGGTTGCGGAAGTGTATCGTGTTCGAGACCGCAAAAACTTTACCGATTTTACGCACAGAAGCATATTGGAAGTGTCACTGCGTGCGCTGCTCCAATTGGGGAGGGTGCAGTCGCGAAGGCATCTTTTTTACCCTACGGTGGCAAAATGGCGCCAACAGTGTTGGCACTCCGGTAACCGGAACCGGTGTCGGATGGTTTCGGTTACAGCTCCGGTTTGTCTTTCGGCCGTTATCGGGCCGGGTTTTTTTGTTGTTGTCATAATCGGTCTGGGCCCGTCCGTGTGCTGGGAGGAGTTAACTTGAGGAAAGTTAAACAGGGCAGAGTCACCCGTTGTCTGTGACGCTATTTGGCCAGGCAGCGGATCGGGCTGGCTGAATGTTTGGTTGTTTCATTGCTAAAGATATGCAAATTGAACGGACAGATTGGATTGGGATTGGGAGAGTTGCTGGTTGGTGCCCATGTTGACACAATATTTACAGCAAACTGTTGGAGGCATTTGCTGTGCTGTCGAAGATGGCCGAAGGAAGTGTTTGTTTGATATTATCGGGAAAGTGTCGTTATGTGCTCAAGTGTCGTAGCTTTGTTGGGTGTCGTTTGCTGATGAATGTTTGTGCTTGTATTGCGAATATGGTATTACATTTCAATTACAAGCAATATACGTGATACGTTGTGTGAAAATCTTGTTATTCTACAGCAATCTCAATCAATTTTCAAAAGACTACCTTTTTGAGAAAAATCTTTATCTGATGTGTAGACACTAGAGACTAAGACTTATACCTTGCCTTAAAAACATGGTTGAAAATTCCAGAAATATTCTTAATATTTTGTATTGAATAACTCTGACCAGACCTTAGATAATCCCTCAAAAATTCTACAGAAATATTAAAGCTCGCCTATATTTCTTATGGTAGTCTCCTGAGTACCATTTCTTAATAGTCTATCAGGAGGTCTATTTAACATATGTTGGAGATGTAAACATGTTTGCGAGAAATTAATTTTGTAATGAAGAAAGAATCAAATTTCCGATTCCAAGTGTGCGACCTTTCGGGAGTCTCCATCCGACAGAGACAAAGTGTCTTCATTTCCCAAATAACAATTAACCAACTGTCCGCAATTAACCTTCACGATGGTGCATCGAATCGATCATCATCATATGTACCATCCGGTCCGGTCTGAATCAATTTTGCATTCACTGTGACCAGTTCCATGGGTGCACATCCTTGAACGGTACCATCCATTGGCCCAGAACGATGTTCGGAGGCTTCAGACGATGCCGAGGCGGTTGAGGCGTGGGTTTAGTGAGCTGGAAAATGTAGCCCGGGGATGTTTTTATTCGAGCGTGAAATTTTCTCTGACCTTGGCCAAGTGCAATTTATAGAGTCCTTCCTCCGTCGTCCGTTCCGTCGCTGAATGCGGGTGAACGTTTAATGAAGGCTACCGGTAACAGGTAACAGTGAATCATTCCGTAATGAACTACCGGTCTGTTTTTCGTCGTACAATGACGCTGATGGCGTGTTGAACCATCGTTATACAAGATGGGAAATAAATCACACACGTCGGCACTTGTTGGACGGAGTTTGCAAAATATAATCTCAGGAAAGGTATGAGCCGGTAGATGTGTGCATGTGGACGATGAATATTGTTTTCTTGTGGAGTTAATTATTAAATGAAAACATGGCAGGGCATCGAAGCAATCGGGCCATTTGATCGCGATGGACGTTCATAAGCTGTCAATGTTGACAACCGGTGGGTTGGTGTGGTACCTACATCGAAATGTGTCAGACCCGTCACACATATGATGGACGAAAATCATGATTAATCAACATCAATAAAACAACATTATTGCAGGTGCATTGATGCTGCCACTTATTGCCATCATGATGTTACGATCCAGATCGAACCCGATTGATAGTGCAACGTGCGTACTCGGGCTACCTCAAAACCGACACTTTTTGCTCATCGTATCGCTTCCCGGTTTCGCCCCGCTTTATGTTACTTTCGCCCGGCATAGATACCACCCGTTTCCCAACCGGGCTATCGATCAATGTCAGAGTGTACTTTTAAGCATGCCACCGCCAAGTTTGTCAAATCAGTGTCAAATGAGTGCGAGCATGCAACCGAGCTTGGGGTAAGGGTAAAAGATAGACACGCTCGCAGTAAAGTCGGTCGGTTAGGAAGGGAGTAGAGGAACTCGCAACAAGAGAACTCTTCATGGAGCAGCACTAACCTTGTGCAACTTTGCCATGTCACGATGTAGTTTCGCGAAAATGTTTTTATTAGACCGGCTGCGGGATGGTCGCTTTACCCGGTTTGGTTGTGTCTGGTTGACCGGAGCAACGTACACGATTTATAAGCCTCGAAACACAAGCATTTCGTGCAGCAACAACTACAAGAGCCCGCCACAGCAGGCACACAGTTGGGTTCGTGGGGACGGTTCGGAAATCCTAACGCGAATTCGTGTCTGTGGCTGTTCCCTTTCTCTCTCTCTCCCTTCTCGACCATGAACATTCGGTGTGACCTTTTTGGTTTCTCGTGGCAGAAGAAAAAGGTAAATCCCTCGCGAACGTGCCTCTAGAAGTGGATTTTGGGTACCGTTGGTTAGTTGAAACATGTTTGAAAATAAAACCCCTGGATCAAGTCCAGTTATAAGTATAGCAATTCCCTTCGATTTAGCTGAAAGGTATAGACGATGCGTGGTTTTGTTTTATTTTGCATCAACACCCTACTGGGCTACCTTCCATTTTAGAAAAGAAAAACCTCCAACAGACTAATGTAATGCATTGCATGACCGCACGAACTGTTCGGCGGCAACATTAGGATTTCGCAAACAACGCCGATATAAATGAATTATTAATAACGCCGTGATTTATGCCATCCATTTAGATATCCACCTATATTTTGACTGACACCGGGTGTGTGTTTGCATGTGCGTTGATTGGTCATCGGATCGTCATCATCACCGTACCATATGGAGCCGATTATTCTGGGACACGGTCACGTTCCCAGTTGGCGGTACATTTGGTGGATGACTCCCGTTGTGACAGAGCAGTGGGTAGCTTTAACCCATCCCGCATACCATTCTGGCGACATTTTTAATCGCATATCGTTGATCGCTTCGATTTTAATGGACCGATCAGCCAAAAATGACAATAGGTGCGAGATCAGAATTCGTCACGAAGTGATTCGTCTTCGAAACACAATAAGCTAAGACGCATATGAGCATCTACTCAAACGAGTGGTTCATGATGATGAATGATCGTCATATATGGAGTAAAAATGTTGGACATTGAAGCCCACATGGTGGATCCAGAACAATTACGGAAATGTCACAGCAAGACCAGGAATAAATATTGGGAACATCGACGACGTATAGTTCTCGTTTGGTGCAGCGTCAGCGATTTGGAATGGATATAAATTCTTGAAAGTTATTGTTAGATATAAAGTTCATCCGAAGAAATATCATCACTGCTAGTGTAGAGCTCTCCACTACCATATAAGGAAGGTGGGAAGAAATAACACTATAGGGCATTATGGGAGGAACTCCAAAAAAGAGCACGATTATAGCGGATTCTGTACTAAATCAATACCTCCAGCAAACCAAGTCACAAGACTGGCACACAGTGGGCAAAAAGAGAGGAAGCAGATGATAATGAAAATCTACAAAATCTCAACATGAATCTAAAATCGCACTGCCGTAAACAAACAAGAGCGAACACCTTACTTTCGTTCCACCAGACAGTGAGGGTATTATTGGCAGCTAGTTTACTACTACACGTTTCCATATTTGGACGAAGGATTGTCCGCAACACCTTCCCGTCCAGCTCTGCGTATGGGACTCGAAAAGTGTGATGCTTTATGGATGTAAATAAAGTCGTAATATTTTGAGTCTTCGAATTGCCGTGCCGAATTTCGTCCAAGTGGTGTTGGTGGAGTCAGATTTTGTTTTTCGTTTTTTTGGCAACGATGCGTTTATTGGCGGTGTATACAAATATTTACGGCCATCGTTCGATTTTACGACATCGCGAGATGCTGTTGGTATAGTTTGAAATCTTAACGAGCTATCAAGTGGTAGTGCAGTTAGAAATTGTTTGTGAGATGATTTTCGAGGTTTCTATATTGATAAGAAGCATCGGGAAGTGCCTTTTATTTTCAGTCATTTTGGTCAATGGTATGTGTTGTGTCCATAATACATTAATATCTTCGATAAAAGCAGATCTTATCTTTCGCATAAAAAGACCTCTGCGGCATTGGTTTGTTGTGGGTGTGTGTTTGAGAAATGATAATTTTATTTATATTTTTCGCTTATCTAAGTCCCTAGCAAGATTCTTTGGGTTTTTATCGATGGCATTATACTCTGTATATCGTCCAAAACTCTGTTACCTTGTGCATAAAATGAATATGATTTTGGTTTTATTTGCTATAACAGAACATAATCACTCGGAACATAAAGCTGAGCGTTTGTTTTTTTTTTTGTTTTGGAGAAACATTTTTCCATTCGCCACACTCATCCAAATTTCGACAGAACAGAAGCAAATAAATAATAATAGGAAAAAAACCGCCCTAACCTCCGTTAGTGATCCTACAAATTACTTCCGCTTGTCGAGTTTGTGCGCTTTTCACTTTAGCCAGACAGTAGCATTTGAGGTTCGGTTCAATTCATTCGATGCACCACCGGACGAGAATGATGCTTGTTGGTAATTTTCATTCACCACCCTTACTAGCGCGGACTGACCGAAAAACCTACTTCTTCGTGAAAAAGTACATTTTACTGGCTGACTAAAGTTAGGAAAGGAAGAAAACAAAATAACCACAATCACTCAACTTTGGCCCCAATTGGCCCAGAAATATTTTGCTAAGCAGTAGAGGGCAGTACAAAGACCGAGAAGAGAAAAGTCAAAACTCATCAATCTCGCAAGGGAAGAGAAACTTTAAGCAACTCAACGTCCACCTATACGTTCTATGTACGGGTGTTTATGGCTTTCCTTTTTAAAACCAAATCGGTGAACTTCGTTTGACACAAAACCTTGTTGCTTCCCAGTGTCTAAAGCATGGTAAATGGGCACCCGTTTCCGGTCGTTAAGCTATGTTCGGATCATGCACTTTCAACGGATCAAAATCAACGGATATTATTGGAGGAAAGTTTGAGGTTAAGATGACGGAAGAGATATGAGAGAACACACGCCCAGTGGACAGGAAATTGGGAAAATATTGCGCATAAATTCCCGTTTACCCGGCGAGACATATTACATTACTTTTCCTAGACCGTTGATCTCCCAAATCCTTCTTCGTGATCCGCTCATTGTTGTCACAAAACATTGGCCTTCCAAACTGTCTGTGGCTCTGGCTGTGTGTGTTTTTTTTTCTTCTCCTTTCGACAACCAACATGGCCAAGTTATTGGTGGGAAAATGGTGCCCAGTTTGTGAGACGCACGTGTTGTGCAATTTCACAGTACGTGCCTTGACTGGTGGAATGATGCGCCCCTGGGAAAATTCGAAATAATCGTTTGGGTGTTTGCGTGC
>KI423011.1:0-10753 GCA_000473375.1 Anopheles culicifacies | reverse complement strand
GCCGTGTTGCGTCGAAGGTTTTTGCGTATCGTTTTACGTCTGTTGCACCGCTGGGATCAATGCTTTGGGAAGCGGCAAAAGTATGCCATCGTTGTGCGCACGCATATGTAACTCCGTTGAATGCATTTGGATGCTGGCCAATGTGCATGCGCGCGCGTGTGTGTGTGTGTGTGACTCAATCGGTATTTTTGGACGTGTTGTGTCCGGGCTGTTGTATTATATTTATACCCTGCTTACGCGCTACGCCATCACGCATCGAATTAAAGTGCCATGGTTTTGCAAAATTGGCAATAAATTAGGCATTTTATAATAGCCGCCATCATTTGCCACCATCATGAGCGTTCAGCTCGCCCGGGTGGGAATTTTAACTTCACATTAAATGTAAATGATGATGTAACCTTATTTTTGGAAAGAAGAGTTTGATTTTGAGGTATTCCTTAACTGGAGGTTGAAATTCAATTTTCGCCAGCATCGCGACACGTTGTTTATTAATTAAAATTAAAATGTCAGCTTGCCGGATGATAAATTACCTTCCAGGTTGGTGGAGGAGGTCCCCACCGCTCGATATCATTTTTCCATAAGAAGAAACCGTAGCAAAAGATACATCTTAAGGTATGGCGTTGCAAAGGAAATCAAACAAGCAATTCGTTAGCTTTTGATTTACAGTTCAAAAGAGGCGAAATAAAATATCAAATTGCATCCTTCTTCTTTTTTTTCTCTTGAGCGCTTGAAGAGGTGTTAAACACGTCGTGTCGCACAAGGAAAACAACAACAAAAGCTTGATTAATTGTCTGCATCCTTCGAATTTTGGCTTGATTCGTTTCCGTTGACAAATTGGTTCCACAATCCCACCCGACGACATTAGTAAATATAAACATCAAGCAGCCTCTCAAGAAGTGCCCGTAGAAGTGTATCGTGTCCGCTTCTCTACCCTAAGTAAGTAATCCTTTAAATCGATTAATTGTCACAGAAAACAAAGTCATTGGAACCTAATCCGATAGGAGCAGGCTCGGAAACACTCCCCTATGCTCGATATGCTTCAGCAAACAAAATTTGTATAATCCGCTAATTTGTGGTTTAAGTTTGAGATCGATAAATATTGTGTTATGTGTGTTTTGCCGCCACCGAAACCTTACCATGGAGAAGCTTACAGCCTACGCAAAACTGTTGAGTTCGAGTCTAGCAAGGTGTTTCTGCTGGCACTTGAGTGGTGGGGTGTTACACTCGCACAATGTGCTTGAGCTTTAAAGAAGCGTTTGATTCATCTTCTCTAGCTTTCCTCAGAGCGAAGATGCGCCCAACAATGCCCTTCAGGTTCGATAATGTCATTAAAAGCTTGCGCAAGTTACGACGTAAAATCGCGTGAGTACGTAACAAAAAAACAAAAAAAAGTAATAATTCCACTTGAGCCCGGTCTATAGACGAGGAGGGTTGCCACTATTCTTGTGTTTGTTTCAAGATCAAAGCATCGAGATTTGTGTTTACTGCCGTGTCTGGCTGGTAGCAAATTACCTTCTGATGTCATCTTCCCGGGATGCAACGACGAACGTCATCCGGGAGGAGTACACTGCCCTAACCTCAATCTGTAGAACGGTGTACTTTTTTATTATTCCTCACAGTACCCGCACAGATAATTGGTTGTAAATTAATCTGTTCGCTCAGCTATCCGGCCTCCCCGTGGAGGGTTGGCGTCACAAAGTTAGGTTAGGTTGTGTAAATGCGCAATAGCGTTCGGACGTTGCAACTCCAAAAAAAAGGCACCATATTTTGGTGTCCGGGATTTGGTGTGGACAGGAAGAAAATGCAATTAATGCCACGAAAGCCCATTAGCGGACGTTCCGGTTCCACCTCTGGGACGTCATAAAATCCCAGGAATCGTTTCCAAAATAATGATGATGTCCACGCACATGCACGCTGTTGGCGTAGTGGAACCGTCCTGTGGTGGATGTATTTTGTGCGATAACTAGTGTTTTATTTTATTAGCTAGTTGACGCGATGATTACCAAGAATGGTGCGATCTTAATGAATCGTTTGACGAGTGTGGAAAGCAATTTGATAAATGAGGTCGCGAATTAAGCGATAAAATGTGCGTTAACTTACATAAAATGTTGGAGAATTGTAGTGGTTTGAAGAGATGTGGTCTTTTGAAGTCAAAGTTTTCGAAGAAAGCGAAATTTAGTATTGTCCATCTCGAAGATGTCAAACTACTGACCAATAACTCAAAATTTCGTCATAACGCGATCCTTGTTTGTAATATCCATTATCTTTTCGGTATTTCGACTTTGCCAAATGAATTTGTTGCAAATTTGAACCCAATGCCATTTGCATCCCAACTCCCAATTTGGTCTAATGGCATTAGCCTTCTATAGGCAGTGGTACATTTTCGGCAAACAGAAATGCGTACAGACTCCAACGCCTTAAAGGTTTTAAAGGAAAAGGCGCTTCTTTCAAAAGGCGAATATTATCATTCAAACCAAATGTGGACGTGACTTGGTGAGGTAAATAAAAAGAAAAAAATACAACACGATCTTTGCGGTGCTAACTCACGATCAGCTTGGCGTTTGATTCTTGTAAACGACGTGAAGGAATACAGACCGGCAAAAATCGGGAAGAATTTATTTCGCAGTTCTGGATTTATTTTTGTAAGTTGTTTTTTTTTTTGTTCTCTTGATTATTTCGCTGGTCGTTTTTATTCAAGACAATAAATTTTGGCTGTTCCATAATCGAAACCACCGTTACGGAACGTGAACGTAAAGTGTAGGATTCATTCGCATTTGTGGTAACATCAGATAAATCGTTTTACAAAACAAAACAAAGCAAAAAAAATACATTCCAACATAAAAGCAAACACTACGGCACGCTTTAAAATAATTGCAAACCGGCGACGAGGCGGAAAATTGTTGCTTCCTCCTTTGTGGACTACTTGGTACGACCGGCGGCTGAGCTGGTGGAACAGCGTCATCCAAATTCGGTGGAGACAAGACTCCCCCTACAGCTGTCATTAAATGCTAAATTGATGCTAATACGGTGCCACGTTGAATGTTTTGGCATGGCCCACCGGCGTTGGACAGCTTGAAAGATCGGGGCAGAGATGTGCTCTTGAAGATCTAGTTTCAAGTTGATATTGTGCTCGGGGGTGATGAAGCTGTAAATAACAGTTTATGGATGATGAGAGTAGTATGCACGTATGATTTATGGTTTAGCTAATGAGCTGAATTGCAACGCAATAAACGACCAGTCACAATAATTGGATTGGAGTTTGAATGCGGCAATGTAGAAAAATTACTGCTGATATATTACTGAGAATGACTTATTCATTTTCTTCAGAATTATGACTCTGAAACTTAAGTCGCCACCCTACTCCCAGAGTCTGGCTAATTTAATATAAGTGAAGTAACGTTTATTAGTCTCGAATCTTGCGAAGCTCTTTTTCATCACAAAGTGGAGTGGAGTTGAAGTATACGGCTAGCCATCAGCAGAATTCAGAACCTTGCTTACTTGTTGACTGATCTTTGACTCTGTCTTGCTCTAGATCTACTACTAAAGACACCCCAAAAATATTCTTCTTGATTTCGAGGCATTTTACAGTCCATGACTATTCTAAATTGCTTTAAAAGCATAAGGATATTCTATACTCTTTAAAAGAACTAAATTTCTTTATTATGGCCAGGTTGTCATAAAATAACAAAAAAAGAAGAATTTCCTTTATAGGATTGATAACTGATACAATTTATGACTCCATTGCGATGAATTGTTGGTTTACCTTGAATACATAAAACTGTATACTTGTAAGCATTGGAAAAATCTTCTCATACAAAGTAATAGGCAAAATCTGCTCCATTTGCAGAAAGTTATACCGTGATGGGGATTTATTTACAATAGCAACCCACAATCCATCGCTCTGTTCCCAACAGCCAAAAGTGAACATTCAGAGTACACGATTCCACCATTTCGAGTTGGTTTGAACTGTTTCGCCTTCCTTCGTAGTTTGAATACAAGTGGAAGCATTGTTGCACTTAAGCTGTTTCAAGCAATGGGTAGACCACGGTGGGAAGGAGACGATGAAGCAGGGTAGAAATTTATGATTGTGAAGCTTTTACCCGTACTTCACCTCCTTACCAGGCGGAAAAAAAGCTTCCCAGTGCGCCCCCATAATCGTGACTAATGAAAATGTGAACCCTCCCATGATCTATGCTCGAGCCGAGGCTTCGGTCTGCTGGTCTGGTTGGTCTCGGAGTAATAAAACTGGGCACCGGAGTCAGATGTACGGGAGATGGAGGAGGAGGTACGATGACGTTCACGGTGTTTGGTTTGTGCTAGCGGAGATTGCCCGCCTCGCTGGTCACGTTCCGAAAGTGAAATTGATTTATCCGGCCGACTGCGATGGCGCCGTGGTTGGAATTAGTTTACCGTATAACATGAGTGTTTGGCAAGTTTTGTTTGTGGAAGCAAGAGTTGCCTTTGCATCGCTACTCTAATGAGTACCTAATCAATTGCCTAATCGAATGTCTCTTCACTTTCGTTTCAGGTAAGTAACGTGCAAATTTTTCTTCCGCTCCCGGGTTTACGGAGCCGCGGATCTGATACCACCTGCCGAGAGCGGAAGTTGATGTTAGGTTCATAAAATCTGGACGTGACTGTCGTGGTCCCAACGGCATATTCACTTCGCGGCAGACGGAAATGGTGAGCGAAAGTGGCAAAGCAAGCAAACAAATGCTCGAACGGACGGACGGACAAACAAACAAACCCATTCGTACTGGGCTGCATCTTCATCTGGTGCGCGTCGTAATGGGTTTGGAAAAATCGAGGACATTGGTACAGGTTTTCTTTTCTGCCGCTCAACACTTTCGGAAGAGGAGCGTCGTCTTGTAAGTAGGCAAAAACAATTCCACACTACCGGCTGAACATTGGAACGTACGGAGAGAAGTACTGTACTGAAGAATGGTGTCAGTGATATCATCACACGTTTGTCAGCTGTTGAGTACAGCTTTCCCGCAAACTGACACAATGGTGGCATGTACTGGACATTGGAATACATCGTGCCTACAGATGAAGTCTAGTAATGTTATGTGAAATCCAATTAAATTTTATTTTCCACAATAAGGGACAAACATGTAGGGCTCTTGCAATGCGATAGTTGCAGGTCGGACGGAATTTGTATGACCGTTGTACTGTTTTTTTTTTCTGTAATCGGACTCCTGTTGTGGCCTTGGAGGACGTATCTGTCACAGATGTGTCGCAGTCTTCATCTTGACTTGTTTGGTTTTAATAACGTGACAAGTGCTGCAAAACCGAGCGCAATTCTCGCAATGGTCGCGTTCAACAATGTGAAAAGACATTTCGTAAAAGAACTCGCCAAGAGAATGGGTGTGAGTATCGTTTTACAGCGTTGGGCAACCTGTTGCCCTTTTTCCAATGTTTCGTTTTTGCCGTGATTTCTCGAGTAGCCTTTCGCTTGGGCAGAGATATTGGTGAGACAGGCATGAAAGCTTCTTACCGAAGAACGTTTGCAAAGGGTGTTTGGAAGTCAGTCACGAGCAAGCGCAAAGCCTTCAAAGGTTTATAAACACAAACGCAAACACGCTTCGGACACTCTCAGTGCACGATTCTGTGGGACGTTCCACCATACAGTCCAGTCTGTGGGTTTTTTATTATTGCCCATCCAAATGCTAATTAATATGGTGGCGTTACGGATTATTTTTATTGTTTCGCTGTTGCTTGCTGTTTGGTAGGGTGTGATTTAGCAGGGGTATTGTGCGAAAAGTTCACTAACCACACAAGTTTGAACAACCGTTCCCTCGGCGTTCGGTGGCCGACGATGGGAAGTAGTCGAAGCGTGAAAACAACAATAGGCCATTTTTGTTGGAGCTTTCTTTGCGTTAGGACCTTGACTGTAGCGTCCTCTGCCAGACTGTCGGGGTGCTTCGATAGCACCGGAAAGCACTTGCAATAAATTCCCCAATTGAATTATAGTCTTATCCTATCGGCGGTTGGAGTGGCGCCATTCGCACTTCACTATTGTTCGAAATTAGAAGAACGTTCCAAAATCTTCGGTTGGAATGGTTGGTGAATGGCTGGTGGGATGGGTACACTCTGTGCAAATGGACGCTACAGAGTTGGGGGACAAACAGTCGCGTTGAATATTGTCAAAACAATAACCGAAAGGGAAAACAATGGGAATGTGGTCCAACAAAAAACAAACTGACAGTGTGAAGTTTCATCCATTTTCATGCAATGCTTTAATGAATAACCCTGAACGGGTTGGAGAGTTGTAAATTTAATTGTTTAGTATTCTTCTCAAAGTAAGGTTACGATTAGTAGAGGCTGAGAATTAAAAAGTGAAGATTTCCTGCAAGTCGACTCCCCACATTCTGATTAATGCAGGGGGATTTTCTTCTTCTGTTGTTGGAAATGGCAGTGTTTTTGCAAAACTTTACCAAACACAAGATCAGCTCAGATCATAGCACAAGGTATGATGTACCTTGCACGTGGGTAAGATTGCCTCCAGGTGTCGGAAGTATGTCTCGACATCTCTGACTGGTTGTTAGATAGAGCAACATGATGAGCAACAATTACCTGTCAGGAACCCCAAGTACCTAATAGTATGAAAAGGTGTCCAGATGGACGTTGAGATGTCCAGAGGAGACGTTGTAGCCTGACTTGGTTGGTACCTTAACCTGACCACTGCGGTGCGTGATTGACATTGACACCATGTCAGAGTCGTGCTTGATAAGTATGCGTGTTTTTTTTTTCCTTCTTGTTTGTTTATCTGTGTCGATCTCCACACACTGCAGACTTCCACTTCGCCTGCTGTAGAACCGTTCTATCGAGGTTGTTTGAAGACAGCGTGGCGAGTAGCAACACCATGTACGATTAGGTACCGATCTTGGTTTAAGGTCAACCACTGCTGTGGAATACCGATTAGACCACTATCGGTCGGCTGTTGCGGCTTGGGACGTGATTTACTTTAAAAGTCGTCTCATTACCATAGAGCATGTGCGGAAGTTTGCATGCAACTAAACTTCCCAAGGGAAGTTTATTGGCCGAGAAACACCATGAACCGCCGGTAGTGCACTGGAGGTCCACCCGCTAATTGCTTTAGCGGATTAGAATATTCGTTAGGCGACAAGCAAAGTGCAAAAACAGACGGCGACTAATTGTTCACTGTCAACCACTGGTCGGAGGCAATAAATTATGCTATTTTATTTATTGACCCGTAGGTTGGATGTTCGACAGATGGTTTAAACATTTGATGTGGTTTAATTTCATTGTAATTAAATGTTCCCAGCTGCATATGTCACACATTTATTGCATTGATTGTACTGAGAATCTAAAAACAGCTCATGCTCAATCAGTAACAGATCTGGTTGTGCCACTTTGTGAAATTTATCAGAATTATTATGGCTTGCGATTTTGCAATTTGTACGCCATTGGACAACGGTATCAAATAACGATCTGTTTTAATGCTTGGTTTTATTTGGATTTATATTAATGCATAATGTGATTGATACGTGGATGAGTGTACTCATTACATTGAAGTACATTGTAATTTGTCCGGATGCTTTCGCAATTATTTTCAATGATAAATTTATAAATCAATCTCTGCAGCTCTTTTGTCAGCAGCACACCTGGGGTTTCGTGATGTTACGATGATTATTCAGCGGTAGCACTCTCAATAGACCAACTTTCATCTTTCTTCCTGCGTCGTGATTCGAGCTTGGAGCAGCAAAAATTTGCCAATCATTCCGTGTTGGATTCCATCGTGTACCTGCGGTGGTCTCTGAAGTTGCACAACCTGTTGGACGTTGTTGCACATTCTCTTGCGTCCCAGGCAAACCCCCGAGATACAGATCTGCTCTAATTAATGAACAGCAACTCGTAGGGAATGGTACGTTTGGCACTATGCGACCGGCTCCATTCCATTCGCTTGACCGGATTCCATGGGTCTCGTGATTAAGCTTTAAAGTTTACCGCCTCGCCGTCCGAGAGAAGGTGGTGTGGACCGGTGAGAGTTGCCTCATTGTGGTCAAACGAAGCGAACCTCGGTAAAGGAAGTAATATTTCATCAACAATGAACTTCTGCTTTTGGGTTCGATTGTACTCTGTTTGTTGAGTTTGCTTTGCTGCTGCCGGATATTCTGTTAAAGTCTACAGTTGAATGTTCGTTTACAGTTTACAGAACTACTCACAGAGCAACGGAAATACTATCAAGAGTATGTTTGAGATCTAAGCGAAAATGTATACTAGATTTTCTACTATCTTGACCACTTATCCTCCATTTTAGAACGCTAAGAATTAGGCAAAAAAATGGACATTAAATTGAAACAAATTCTACATGACACCGTTAAAAATTGCGTAACAAATTGTGCGATTTTAGATTAGTGCTTCACATCAATGTGCAACTACTCCTCTGCACAGGATCCTATTATAAAACAAATTTACGAAGAAGTAGCCGCATGGAATGCTTTTCAAAATGTTCTCAGAATTGGAACTGTTTTCCGACAATGAACAAACTCTATCTATAGCTTGCGAAGAGCGTGAAACTTCTAGAATTCAAGCTCCAGCAAATGCTCGGAAATGCTGGATGCAACTGCTGGTGCATCGTTCACAATTTTCCCACCACTACTTGTTGCACTTGTTGTGTATCAGTTCGTGCCGTAATGATGGTATTTTCCGATGGTTGAAAACGTTCCCACTCTTCCTTTCTGTGATAATTGCTAACGATTCCAGCAAAATGCAACAGTTGGCCCAAGAAAAGGTGGGAATGTACGTGTGGCTGTATAATTTGATGAATAAAAGAAGGTTGCTTTCACACCTATTAGAGCTGTAATTTGTGTTTCTGATTTGCTGTAACGTTTAGCAATGGTAAGCGATTACGATTGTTTTGTAATAGGCTTCGGAAGGGATGGTAGAAAAGGCAAGCGGAAACTTCCGGCCAACAAACTGTGCTAAGATATTACATCATTACGTAAACGATATGAAAGGATGCGATAAACATCATCACACGATTTACTAATTGATTTAACCACTAGCTGTGCTTGATGATAAGCTCTGCTGAGGCGTTCGTCAAGAACACCAAACCTGCCCGTATCTTATACAATTACAAAATGATTTAATGGGTGTACCGGTAGACGTTTGAAGTGGTTTGGAAAATTAAATATTTATGAAGATATTTCACCTGCGGCCAAACTGCTGCTGTTGCTGCTGCTCACTGAGTGTTACTGTAACTGTGATGCCGTTACGTACATTGGCCACATATATATATGCTTGCTAGACATTGCCACTCATCGCCTATCAAAGATCTGGCTTACAAACATGAAAAATCGGCGTTGAACAGGGCAGTTTATACCTCCACCAATTACACTAATTAAACAGAACCACCGCATCGAAACGGTGTGTAACAAGCGCCACGCTGGTTGTGTGATCAATTAAATCGTAAACTTTTATGACCCACGGAGCAGGCCCAATGTTTTAACTTCCGGCTGCTTGTCGTCGGATTTTCCTCGCAGAGTTTACATGTTTTCAATTTTTCATGTGCATGAGATGAAAATTCCAGCATTATCTCATTGCTGTGGCCATGTATCACCGAGCCTAGCTGTCCAGTGAGACAAAACCTGTGCATCCAACCCCTCCCCGTTGCCCTGGGTGGTTCGTTCGGTGCATTGCACAATACCCTGAACTTGGCAATGGCATTTTACATTTACATTAAGCTACGGTCAGAGCACGTTTTGAAAAGCTTCAGATGCACTCGACCCGCCACCGAATGGTAATTTATGGCATTCTGACATCGAATGTTGATCCTCCCGTTGCAGGAAGCACTACCACCTCACCGTGGTTGAGCAGAAATGGCAAAATCAATGCATCTCGTAGAAGGTTAGTTTGGTGGAATATGCTGCACCAATGGTGCTGCTAGGTGACCTTATTATTGTTTATGCTTCCATAGGGTTTTGCGATATATTATGATAAAATATGCCACACTGATTGGCAAAACGCTTGGCACTGTGTGCTGTTCGGGGGAATGAAAAGCACCACGCATACAGGCACAATATTAATTGGCATCCGGAGCTCAATTCAATTAAGTTGCGGCACAGTACGGAACAGGCCAGGCCCTTAGGACATTCAAGAGATAATTAAACGAAAACAAACGAATCGTTACAATGGGTCGCTGTAAAGAAATGTTTATCTTAAAGTATGTTCTGCGTAGAGTGTAGGAAGTTACGCTTAAAGCTCATGTCAGCGGGACAGCCAATGTTCCACTACCAACGTCGCGCAGCAACAGAAGTTGAGTGTGTGTTATGCAACAAAATAAAGTTGCTAATTTTATACGCCAACCATCAGAACCTGTTTCGCGCTGTGCTTTTTTTGCAGCATCACACCCAGCCCTGTGTGAGGATGGGACGTTCTTCTGCTGTCATCGATTTCGTGTGTTTACTTTCGGGCTCAAACAATCGTTTGCTCCCTGGGCAGCAGATGATGCTTTTCACTTCTCGCTACGTAGGGGTGGACCTACGTGGACATGGGCACCGTTGGGTAGGCTTTTTTCTCCAATATCTGCAAACACACTCACTGTGTGGAATGTGAACAATTCTTAGAGTGGAGTCGTTCACTGATGTCATTCGGTCAAACCGGACTCCACGCTCCGTGGTAAGGGTGGAATGTTTTTGGTTAGGCATCAACACAAAATTCTTCTCCCTTTTTTTTCGATTTGACAACCTCCCTCGGTTGATGCCACTTGACAACTGTCCGCAATGGA
>KI423010.1:6121-37276 GCA_000473375.1 Anopheles culicifacies | reverse complement strand
CTCGTCATTTCGAAGCAGAACGCATTCCCGAGTGTGGTGGCCGCATGATCCAGGACGGAAGACGCTTCCGGGGCGTTACTAAACACAATTCAAGTATGAAGCATTTAAGGACATAATAAAATCATGGCAACACATGTCTCTTCGTGACACACTTCCACCGGAGCAGGTGTTGTTACACACATTTTATTTAAATTGTTTTACTTCTATCCCTCCGAAATGGTACCACACTTTCTCCATTCAACATGTTCAACAACAAACGTCTTCGGGTTGTTTCTTCCTCCTTACACTAAAATCGTCCGTGCACAGGAAAGCGGCGAAACAAAAACAGCACTAATTAGGACTGCCTTTGCTCTTGGGGGAGTATATTTGTAGTTTGATTTTTTGTCCATCTTTCTCTCGATATTCTGTCCATTGCAAAAAAAAATAAAAACTATCGTGTATTGCGTGCGTCTGGCAAATAGAGATGATAGCAACAGCATGAGATATAAAACACGGCCCAACCAATGGTTGGCAGCAATTATTCAAAGCAAGCTTACGGTGTGCCGCAATCATATTCGATCACTTCACACTCAGGATCGCGGTGTTGCGTGCTATCGGGCTGCTAGGCTATAATCTCAAACTCCTCATCGGAATCATCGAGCGTGCGTGGTTCCACCTCTTCAAATTCTAAAGAAAACGGAACGGGGGAAATGATACCGTGAATGTTGTTTCTTCCCCGGACACACAGTGGTGATAGTGCATACCTTCGTTCGGAATTTCTGTCGCCGATATCACATTGAAGGCCTCGGTTGGTCCACTGTTCTTGCGCGAAGATGCAGACGAAGCCGTCGTCGGTGTCCACGGTGCTTGGCGTGTTTTCGCTACCTCGAACAGTGCTTGGCTGGTACCACCGTTCAAACTATCGTTAAACCGTGCCACGAGCAGATCAAACTGCTGCCGACTAACGCACAGAAAGCATACGGCCAGCGAAGGATCCATCGAGGTGAAACAGATCCGACTAGCATACCGCTGGTGAAACGTTTCATCCTGCTCCTGCTCGACCGGTTCCTGCTTGTTGCCGACCGTGCCTACCCGTTGAACCGTGTGTGGATCAAGATAGAGTGCTTCCTCCCCAACGTACCCGATGAAGTAGAGTGCTTGATTGGGACGGCCACCGATCATGCCACAGCTTCCCGGTAGCTGGAAACATTTCTTCAGTCCCTCGATGTAGATAGGATTTACTTCACTAAGACCCAATCGCAGTGGAACGATGAGCAGAAGCGGCTTCCAAACGTCGGGATCTTTTTTATCTGCACATAATTCCACTACATCGATATCCAATGGAAAGGTTATGGGTTACTGCACATTTTGTAGACAAACAGTTTCACTTACCTATCTCGTCAGTTGCTACCGTATTGTCCAGAGCGACATGAATGACTAGCCTACACCAATCATCAAACTTTACCAGCTTTCTGAAAAAAAAACGAAACGGTACTTTTAATTATTACTGCAACGTGTTGAACCAGCGCGGCCTTACTTCAACACCTGTGCGACCGTATTCGGTCCGAACCATTCGCCAATACGCTTCTCTTCGGAGGAATCACCCATCAGAGCAATCTGATGCAACGAAAACGGGGCCTGCTTACTGTCCTCAAATCGGTTCACTATGTTGAGATAAAGTTCGTCCCTCGTTTCCACTTCCCACACCCAGTCCCGACCCAAATGTAGCTGCATCAGTGCCTGCGCTAGTACCATCTGCCCGCAACGCAGCATACAGCCCCATCCTTTGTCCGTCGTTAGCTGTGTGTTGCCGATCGGAACGAATCCTTTGCGATAGGTACACCACAGACGAGACTGCACATCCTGGCGTATATTTTCGAGATCTACGAACGAATAAGAGACAGTGAAAGAGAATGGAATGCACACACAGCGGCGAGGGCCCATTTACCATCGGTAGCGTGATATTGCTTTCCCAGTATCCACACGGTGTCGTTCGTCTTCGGTATGTCATCCGGTTCGATGGCACTGCTCAGATCGTACCCGACATATGCGTCCAGCATTTTTGTGTATTACGTTATCGCTCGTTCGTAGCCCGCAGCTGGCAAGATAACATTGGCCTACTTTGCGCACCCAGCACTATAAAACCACACACCAAGGGCTAAGCGGGGGACACCGTGAATCCCCGTGTTTTGATGGTCCAAACGAAAATAAGAACAAACTGTTGGTGCTTTCGTAGCACCAGAGTGCCCGATCTGGTACACGCACCTACTACGTCGTGTCACTGTTGACAACGGTATGGAATACACACAATATTCTCACTTTAGCACATATTAAAAACCACACACATTGCACACATTACAAACAATTGGCCACCAAACCCGTCGCAAACAGTTGTTGCATTCGCATTCACGGATGCTCGATCCTCGTAATAGTCGTGAAACTGCAGTGACAAAGAAGTGTGCATACCACAGCACAACGACGAGAAGGGCAGTGAGTGAAATTTCTTTTGTTCGCGTTTGTTATTATTTTCATCCCCCTCCATTCATTCGACATTATGCGTCGCGCGTCTATGCTCGTCTCACACGCACACTGGGCACGTCACTAGGCCAAAAATATGTTTACTCTTTCTTCGAACTATTTGTCGATTAGCATAAATTAAAGTTTTATCTTTACTATTGCGTTTGAGTTAATTTCAAATAAATTTAAAAAACCATTTTTTTTACAAACATACAATGTTTTGACTACGAAACAGGTCCGTAGTCCTCACGTCGAGAGCGTATTTTCGCCATGGGACAGTCTTCACCGAGCGTGATGTTTTATGAAACGGATGCATTTTCGAGATGGGTAAAGAATGCATTCATAACAGTCCGTGACGAGTTCTAAAAATATTCTTTTAAAAAAACACCGCTTTACGCACACTCATGCGCGATGATTTGTATTCGAAATAAAAAAACGACATTAATTTAAACACTCATGTCGGAGCGTCCATTGGAGTGGTGCATAATTATTTGATTTTATCTTAAGCTAACCCCTTTCCTTACATTCCTAGCATCGTCTCATACTCAGCATGGTGTTTATCTCCCATATGGTCAATCGTATTTTGTCGATAATTTCACGCAACTGCTTGTTCTTGAGCTGTACCATCGCGACCAGCTCCCGGTTTTCCTGCAGTGCCTTCTTGTACTCCTCCGTGTGGACTGGCTCGGTTCGCTCTATCTCACCCTTCAGCGGGATCAAGCTTTCCACGTGCGTGTACTCCATACCCTGCTGGCAATTGTCGTTACACTTGTCGTACAAAAGCCTCAACCGTTTGAACAGTAACCGTATCGTACGGAACTGTTCTTGCACCTTCGCCTTCTTGTCGTTGCTCGACAACTGACCCTGGTTCGTCCCGTTCGGGGGTTGTATCGAGCGCAGTATGCCGAAAACCTCCTGAAATCGGCTCACAATATCCTGTACCGTTTCCTGTCCGATTCGGCACAGCGAGAGCAAATTAAATTCGGCCTTTTGTTGCTGCTGTACGGTCGTTCCACCGCCGGGTTGATTCGGTGGTACGGATTGATTTTGTGACTGGGGATTATTCATCACATTGCCAGGCCCAACATTGCCACCCGGCTGTTGCATACCCATCTGGGAAGATGGCTGGCTCGGCTGGTGGCTTGTATTCTGTCCGACCATTTGATTTTGACCCGGCTGATGCTGGTTCGAAGGTATCTGCTGGGGATTGGGTTGCATCCCTTGTGCGATTTGTTGTTGTTGATGCTGCTGCTGTTGTTGCTGTTGTTGGTTTTGCTGCATCATGCCGGGATTGAGACCCATGTCCTGATTGCCCTGCCCAGGTACACCTTGCATTTGTGGGTTGTTCATAACGTTGCTCTGGTTAAAGCCTACATAGCGTAAAGAGAAACGTTAAGGATGGAAAAGGGATGGACAGGCACCAGCTTTTTCTACATACCCATCATTCCCATTTGGTTGGGAACATTCATTTGATTTAGGTGTTGCTGAATGATGGGGCTATTATAATTACCCCGATGGCCACTCGGGCTCTGATATCCTCCCGGGAACTGACCGGCCATGTTCAATCGAAAGAAAAATGTATCTTTGATCAATTTTTTCCAACAACCTCTTCCGCTTGGTTCACGCTTCGGATGCGGCAAACTTGTTTTGACAGCGATACTGCCTCTGCGGCAATTAATGAACCGTTTCGAACCGGTTCGCAAAACCGATGCACCCTGTGCTGATGATGACAGTCGGCACAGATGCTTTTTGTTTTGCTTGCTGCGCTGCACTCTATTTGCCGTGATTTCATTTCAAACACGCCGCGTTGCATCGGACAAAGTTCACCCCGTCCGTACCGTACCCTGGTCGCGTTTCAGTGCAGTGAAGCGGTACACACACGCACACGCATTGAGCTTAACTGTACAAATACTGCTGGCGTTACTCAGCATTTCCGCCAGCAACGGATTCCTTTTCCATCTGCGTTGTTTTTTTTCTTCCTGTGTTTCGGTGACGCAAAAAAGGACCAACCATTGAACACAAGGACAGCAAGATGGCAAAACGAGCGGCCGGCTTTCTCATATTTCGTCGACTGCGCGAACGTATCGAGTATCTTATGCTGCAGGCTTCGTACGGTCAACATCACTGGTCGCCACCGAAAGGTCACGTCGACCCGGGGGAAGATGATTACGCGACAGCCCTGCGCGAAACGACCGAAGAAGCCGGGTATGTACTATGCTGCTCTCTGCCCCGAAAACGGTTGGCAAGGTCATAGGTGATTCTGCTGCGATAATGTTAATTGTGTGGTGTTACAATTTTAGCTACGCAGAAACCGACCTAACCGTGTATCGGAAACAATCCTGCACGCTGGAGTACAAAGTGAAGGGACACGATAAGGTGGTCGTTTACTGGCTGGCGGAACTGCGCAACCCTTCGCAGGAGGCGAAGCTATCGGACGAACACCAGGACATGAAGTGGCTGGACTGTGATGAAGCGATCAAAATTGCGGGCTACGAAGACTTCGCAAAGATGGTACGCCAATTTGATGCTAAAATTAAGGCAAACGAGCTGTGAATGATGATGCGCGGTGGTGTAAGGTAGCGTTATTTCGAGTACAAGTTATTTATCTCCCGTCTTGCACCGTTTTTTTCCGCGCTATACCGTTTTACACTTTATCTATATATATATACACAAACACACTCACACAAATACACGTGCGCGCGCCAAACGCTTTCTCTAATTGGATAATGAAAATTATCGATTGTTCTTTATGACTACTTTAGCCTCGATTGTACGACGAATTGTGGGCTAGTGAAAATGTTCACTTTAAACAAACTAATAAACGAAGTCATGTTATAACGACAGTCGACTTTTTTTACCGCACACATTGCGTACACAACGGACACGTGTATTTATTGCTAGCTCGTCAACTACACATCGCATTACTGTCGGATGATCTACCTACCCTTCTTCCGATACGCACTTTTCCTTGGTTCGCTTTCAATTTCTACCTGGTCAAGTTCGTCATCCGCTTCATGTGCATCGTCCTGGCTTATCTCTCGCCGGAACAGGTCCTGAAATACTTCGTACTCTTCCAGTGTAACGTAGGCCACTTTCACCGCAAACCGTTTATCGCTTGTGTCGGTAATCTGATGAACCGGCGGATTGCCGGTAGGCGTGTTTTTATCCACCTTCAGTGAGCGTGGTTTAAACAATCCTAACCGTTCCAGAAACGTGTGCCGACAGCGCAAATGCTCAAGGTCATGGACAAAGGCACAAGATTTCACCACCTCCAGCACCTCGTGGCGCATCGTTTGCATCAGATAAATGATCTTCGCTTCCGTCACGTGCTGCTCATCCACAACCAAGTTCGGTGCATTCAAGAACAATCGATACACATTTTTGCGCGTCTCGAAATGTGAGTGAAGGTAGGCGACACGATGTGCTAGTTGGCCATGATTTGTGTACTCCAGGAAGTAGGGATGAGCTGATAGGAGCACCTTCATATTCGCATCCCCAAACTGACAGGATCGCCAACAGTGTAAACTCTCTGCAATCTTTTCCGGCGGGCGTACCAATATGCTCGGATGGCCACCGATTATGGAAAGCATTTTTTCCACCTCCATACCTTCGGTGGTAAGAAGATTCACTGTGCGGTACCATTGTTCCGGTGCGTATTTCGTTAATTCGGGTACGGTAGCTAGCAGAGCACCAATGCTTGTCTTGTCCACACCTTCAATGGATGAGGCGATCGTTTCGGCCTAGAAACACAACAGACTGTGGTTAAATTTCGCGGTTAGTTAACATTACATCGTACAAATATTTACCAATTTGGATGAGGTGCTGCCTGTGGAGCAGTACCTTCGCAACAACGCTGCTGTAGATCTAGTGAACATGGTGTGGTTCTATTTCGATTTGCAGAAAAACGCGTTTCGCTCCAGAACCGTTTGCTATGAAAACAATAATAAATATACAGTAGCACACGAACTATGTGGGACAGCAAGCGGAATTAGAATACAATTATTTGTCAATTAATCGGAAAGGAGAATAGGTTTTTAAAGAAAGTAATACACAAGAAACTTATATTATAAAACGGCTTGTAAACGAACGAAACGACGAAATCTGGATGATTTATACCATTTTACGTACGTACCATTTTAGCTTCTCAGTACTGTAATGTTTGACAGTTGCATTGCGCCGGTACATTAACCCTTGAAGATTCAACCATCGTCGCAGGAGAGGGAGAATGAAATAATTGAGGATATAGGTTCCAACATTTTCGAACGCCCACCCAAAGCACATGAAGAAACTGTTATTAATTTAGTATCTTTATTTTTCAATGAAGGGTGTGTATGTATGTACGTAGCTCAACTATTTTACAGCGTTCCATTCGGGTTCATCTTTCAATACTTCCACTTCGGATGCTGAAACCGCACCGGTGTAGTGCAACGTTTCAGCCAAGGATAACAAACACCACAAACCCAACTCGACCGCATTAACTACCGAACGGCCGGCCACCTCTTGATATTGCGTTTATAAATACATATCCTATATATTCACTTTTTACGCTAAAACCTATTCGTTTGTAGATTCTGCGAATGTTCAAAAACAAGCCCTTTCATGCCTTCGCTCCAGCTCCAAATAAATTCATCACCCGCTTGCCAATGTTGCCCTTTTTGTTCTTCCTTCTCGGTTCATTCCCCGCTAATCATACTGCCGGAAGCATCATCTGCGGCGGTAATTCTTCTATACTGTTTCAAAAACGTAATGTATTATTATTATTATTATTGCCAGCAATGGAGTTGCACAATCCGAATCATTATCAAGCCAAAGGGCAGGCGATGAATGAACAAAGCCCGAAGCGTGCTTTCTCGACTGAAAAAACACTCATCCTGGACGCATGTTAGGGATTGGTATTTTCTTTTTTTTTGTTTCGCTAGGGAATATTATTTCCAAGCAGCCATCGTGCAGATCACCGAATCAAAAGAATGAATAATTTATATCTCGCTTATCCTGCATTCTTCATTCCAACACAAAGCCAATCAACAGGATATATTACAGATAACAGAAAGCAAAATTTCCTTACGCTCAATTATGGCTAGAAAAGATTAGTTAAAAAGAATACCTAAACCGCTAGGCGACCACACCGTACTCCAGGCATCGCAACAATCTCCTCACCATCACGAGTATTCAGTTACGTACAGAACTGAATCGAAATTCAATCCAACAACTGTGCCATTGGTCAATTTTTGTTTGTTTTAGGCGATCGGGGCGGATCCACCTCACTCCCTGCTTACCGCTGTTGCTGATAAATGGGAATGTTTTGCGGTCCCGGGTGATTCGTGTTGATCGACAACGGTCCACCGACACCAGGTCCACCGGGTGGGAACATGTTCATTGGACCACCCATCGGGGCGTAATTTCCCATCGGTGGACCCATCTGGGGCATAAACTGCTGTTGTTGCTGCTGTTGATGCGTTGACGCACCAGAAGCGGGAGGAAAGTGAACTGGAGGCATATTCATCGGTATATGTTGGCTTGGATGGTGGTGATGGTTCAGGTTTGGTTGGACTGGCTGGTTGGATGTAGGCGGTGGTCCACCCGAAACTGGGCCTGTCCCGACTCCCGGTTGCATTCCCTGCGCTGCGACATTTTGCTGTCCGGGCTGAGACACTGCCGGTTGGGTTTGCTGTTGCGGTTGTTGAGGAACGTAGTTGGGATAGCTGACCGGCGGCTGTCCTGTTGGTCGCATTTGGGGAAGTGAATGTTGGTTTGGGTTGGGTGGAGCTTGCTGCAAATGGTGATGAGACGTAGGACCGGACATACCGACGGGTGGGGGTGAAGTGGGATTAGCGAAACCTTGCGGTATTGCCCCGTGCTGTGCGGCCATCGGTGGTCCGCTGGTCATATTTGGCATCGTCTGTGGAGCGATAGTTGTAGTTGCTTGTTGGCTGTTAACTCCAGCCATCGATGTTGTTGGCGGTGCGACCTGTGAATGCATCCCGTTTGTGGTGGGACCATTTTGCGAAACTGTCTGCATGGATCCCTGCGCCGGATGAGGCTGGTGGTGAGGGTGCATTGCCGTTTGGGGTGGCTGTTGCACCGGTGTCGGGAACTGTGGCATCGTGCCTAAATTCATTTGCGTCATATCCTGCCGAAGATGACTCATATTGTAGCTCGGCATCGATTGGCCACCCGGCATCGATGGTGGTCCACCACCTGGCGCCATTGAATACATTCCTACGCCCGGAAGGCTCTGGTACATGGCCGGCATTCCGTACATTGGGTTCATTGGACCGCCCACATAACCACCGGGAGCTCCATAGCCGGCCGGTGCACCCATCGACATCATGCCGGAACGATCCGGTTCGCGCATAAGATTGTGGTACAGGTTGATCGCTTCGACCAGATCGCCACTCAGCTGCGTCAACTGGGCATGTTTTCGATCGACCCGCTCCAGCTCCGCATCAATCATTGGCCCCATCTGGTTGACGAGCTGCTCAAGCTGCAACATTTCCTCCGTGTCTTGCGAAGGATCTTCCGGATCGGCTTCGTGTATCAGATGCAGCAAACGATCAATCTTGTCCTCGTTAATTTCAACCGTTGCCGATTGTAGTTGCTTCTGCTGTCCGTCCTTATCACCGTCTAGCTTTTGCTCGTCCGAAAATTGTACACTCTTCTTTGTACCCTTGCTGGATGCTGTGGCAAGGGATTCGGGCTCCACGGAAAGATCCGCGGTGACAAAGTTGGATGGGAAAAGTCCCTCGCCGCGTTGATTCTGACCCTTCCACCAGTTAGGATCGGAATCATCCAGAACCATGATGATTTCTCCTGCTTGAAACGTTAGCTCGTTATCTTCTGCCGCTTCAAAATCGTACAGTGCGCGCACCTGTTTAATAGCAATTGGGGGAAAACAAATGATTATAATTACTTCCTTCCTACAAATGCAACTCTTCCGGCTTTTCTACCTTTCTCGGTTCGACAACTGGCGCCGTGGACAATAAAGCAGAAGGATACAAAGACGAGGCAGTCTGTAATGTAAAACGAACAACACGTTATCATTGTACAAACTTTCCGATCCCACAACAATCGTTGAGTTTCGATCTTACCGTTCCTGACGATGACATCATTTTCGGAGATTGCGTATTCTTCACTTCCTTCAGCGAAAGTTCGATCGCTTTCGCAATGTCATCTTCCTCTTGCTGACTAGACACGACGTTCGGATCTTTGCTGAGCGTCGTTTCGCGCTTTGGTGTTGCCGATGGATCGCTAAAATCGTGACCTTCTTCACGCAGCTTTTTGTACAGCGATGGTATCAGGTCGAGCTGCGGGTCGGACTTGAACACATCCTCTGCCCAACGTTTGAGTGTAAGCTTTAGCTTCTATTTATTGCACAAGGAAAATATAAACCAATTGCAAAACTGGCATGTAAAGTTAATTCTCTTACGATCCTCTCCGACTTTTACTTACCGTTGTCACTTTTGGTTGACTTTTCTGCAAAAGCTTCTTAAACTCAGTTTCAAACTCCCGGGAGGCGACTTCCAGGTGAAACTGTTTGCCACAGTTGTTAACGCAAGCATCAAGGAGCTGAAATGTAAGAACAAGGCCAATTAGTTTGGGTATGCTCATTAATACTTCAAGTAACTGATGTACCGTGATCGCTTTCATGACGACATGAGGATTGAGGGAGTTTAATCTTTTTATTATGCATTTTAAGCAATCCTTCGGTGTTGCCGATCCATTGTTTACGCGGTCACAGATGTCCAAGATGAGACCCCAGTTTTCCGTCGTATTGTTTTCGCTGGTGGTTTTCTCTGAAAGGAAAAAAAGTTCATGAGTACGTTAAGAATTCTTAATTATCTTAAGCAATTGGCTTAGAATTAGAGCTAAATACTTCATAATTTAAACACATATAAGAAATGAAATTGCTCCGAATAAAGGTAATAGCATAATTTTAATATTATTGACATCTCATTCTGCGCATCTTGCACAAACAAACGCATGCAAAAAAGATACATTTGCGGTTGATGCTGAACGTATATTGCGAGGTCATATTTCAAACCAGAATGTGTGTACAAGCCCCGTATCAGTTATCGGACAACGATCAGCTTCAAAATATAGCACAATGACGAATTGAATGCGTATGGACCGCTATTCCTCGCTGTGAATCCATACAAATGACTCATATGCGTTGTAACGGTAGGCAACAATCGTAACGATTGGTGATACGGGGAATGATTTGGTTTGGTTGTGCTAAAGCCTAAAATAAAATTTGGAAAACAAATCGCTTTGGAGGCTGATAAAAATGCAAAATTGAGCAGAAAAAAACCTTTTAATTGATAATTGGACACGCCAAACTACATAGACAGTAATCGGCCAACGGTAAATTTCCGAGCATTTTCGAAAAAACACAAAAAAGACATTCAGAAGTTTTGAAACCGGAGAGCGAACATTCGATTAGAACTTGTGAGGCTTCCGGGGGTCACACGCTACGTAGAGATAAGCGGCTTCGTAATTCGGGAAATGGCTGCTGCTATTAGTCAGCGTCTGCGGATTGCGTGTTGTGTGTGAAAAGTTGTACTGTTTACTTTTGTCGACAGGTTCTTACCACCATCTGTATCTCTATGCATATATTAATCCGTACATTTCAAGCGTAAAGAAGTGTTAAAGAATATGTAAACAAACAACTGAACAAGAACAGTGCCCGTTCTGCCATTCAGTGGGCTCCATAAAGAGCGCTATAGTAATCGGGAACAAGGGCGAGCTCCGGCACACAAAACGGCAAGATCTATGTATGAACACCGTCGAAACAGAACAATGGTTTAACGTCCCTCTTCAAAGTAGGCTACGTTTCCATGATTTTTGGTTCCATTGCTTCAACCACGATCATTATTGATTTTCCTGCGTCGTTAGCAAAGTGAACTTTTGCCGCTTGGACGTCCGTTATCAACGGTATCACGTCACACTTTACCTAACACGGTTGACCTCTCCGATTTGCATTGGTTTGCATCATCATCGGTTAGCTTTTCATTCATCTACGCATTTTGCCACCATGACGGTACGGCTGCCAGTGCACATTCTAATTTAATTAATAAACCTCAATTGCAGGAATGCGTCGCGATATTGGTGCGTTTTGCTGCGAAACGTACGGATACGCTGTACTCTTTTCGCTGGAATGCTAGGATGGTAAATATTTATCATTGACTCGTCACATGAGATGACGAGAAATGAAGTTGTTGTCCTTCGTGAATGGATGTGGTCACGAGATTGAACAAGTTCTTCGTGCTTTTCTATACCAACCTATGTCCGCGTTGAGTGAAGACGACGTCCCAAACAGACTCATCTTTGCTTGAGTGTAGGATGTTCCGGTTGGCGATACTACACTGGATACTTCTGTCCTGCTGCTATTGCTTGGCGGCGTGCTCCTTTCTAGAGCGCCACGTACATTCACCGACAGACCCTGGGTACAATTTTCGGGTGTGGATTATACTGCTCCTAGCGCTTATCAGTACAACGTCTTTGTCCAGTACTGAGACAGACAAGATACTCCCGTTTGATGTTCGAACGGAACGTCGGAATTCCAAAGGTTCACTTTCACCCTCTATACGCACAGGCACATAAACACACACACCCACTTGCACAAGGACCTCTGCGGGATGTTGGGGATGGGATTTTTTTCGTACGCTTTCGCCCTCTTTTGTTTCCGCTATTGACGTTTGCACCTTCGCAGCACTTGCAGTATTGGACGCTATGCGATGTTAATTTTACGAACCTATAATTTACAATTGCACACTTCTATTTCACACATTCCGTGAGGAATCTTTCCGGGCAAACAACACACTACACTGTACGGTGCATAATTTGTGGGGAAAGTGTTGCGATGTGTTCCAAAATGATGTACTTTTCCTCTCGGTGTACCAAGAAGGCGATGATGAATCAAATCGACAAAGATGACAGGTTGTTCTTCCTCTTCTTCGTAGAGGGGGCGTATTTTTTCTATTTATCAGCTGTCATAATACGCACCAGAAAAGAGTACACTGTGAACTGCACAGGAACATTTACAAAAGGTTAATTTCATCTTCATTTTAGTAATGAAACAATATCGAAATAATTATAAAAAACGTCTGTATTTTAGATCCTTGAGAAATCTTCACATACGCCACGGACCCAGCAGAAACGCCCAGCCTGTTGGAACAAAAATGGGTAGGTTTTCTGAACCTTCATTTACAGTGTACACCCTGCTTGACAGTTCAGCTGGTGCGTATACGTAGAGGAAACTCGATATTTGTGTATTGAAATAAAGTTTGTATTGCTCTTGCGCGGAACAGGCACCTCTATTTTGTCGGCTTTGTAGAGGATTTGCTGTCAAAAATCGGTACGGAAAAGGTGATAAATCCATTCGCCGATATTCGTACCGAACGCTCGGATGGAATTGTGAATCAAAGTCAAGTCGTGCATTTCACGGATCTTGCGATGGTCCAAATGGGTGATTGCGCTATGGTCGAGATGTTGCCGTGTGTTCGTCATCGTTGGACCGTAGTTTTGTGTTGTGTAGTTTTCGGTAAAAAGTAAAGACGGCCGTAGGAGAAGGAGCCGCGGTAGGAAGATTGTGGTTTTTTGTGTGATTGTGAAAGTGATTTTTTGCTGTGGAGGCAAACCACCAAAACAAGACGACGCAAGAGATAAACCAAGGCAGCGTTTATCAATTACTCAACGGCGACTGGCACGCAATTTTCCATCACCAGCCGTAGGGTAGCATTTTTTTTATTGCTACGATGGCTTTCGTCAAAGATCCCTGCGGTATTGTTTGCGTGCTGGTCACCTATATGGCCGTCTTGTACGCAGACTATGTGGTAACGCATTGGATAATTCTGCAAACAATGCCCAACAGGTACGTTCGGATCCTACAATCTCCTTAGTAATGATAACCGTTATCAATTGCACAGTACCGGTTTAGAATGGCACTTAAATAAAATCTTTTTCTTATTTCATACATTCCGTTGGCAGCCTTTGGGCACCGTTTCATGTGGTGGCGTTCAATACGATCGTGTTCCTGCTGGCTATGGCTCATCTAAAGGCGGTTCTACTCGACCCTGGTACGGTCCCACTGCCCCAAATCCGTATCGACTTTTCTGACCTTCACTCGGAAAAGAACTTCGGCCACGAACGGGAAGAATGGACGATGTGCACCCGGTGCGAAACATATCGACCGCCAAGGGCACACCACTGCCGCATCTGCAAACGGTGCATCCGGCGAATGGATCATCACTGTCCGTGGATTAATAACTGTGTCGGCGAACGGAACCAGAAATATTTCCTACAGTTCCTTATGTACGTATGCGCACTTGCCGTTTACTCGGTAGTCCTGATCGTCATTTCATGGGTGTATCCTTGTGAGGATTGCCACACGGATGTATCACAGGCCCAGAGCCGCATGATGCATAGCGTTTTATTGCTGCTAGAATCAGCCCTGTTTGGGCTGTTCGTAATAGCGATCATGGTCGATCAGATGCATGCAATACTGTACGACGAGACGGCAGTAGAGGCGGTACAGCAAAAGGGCCCGTACCGTATCCATCGGCCGAAGATGGCACTACTGGCGGAGGTTTGCGGCCGAGGGCATCCAATGTTGTGGATGCTTCCCTGTACCAGCCTCAACCGGAAGCATCACGATGTGCCGTTACTGAGTCACGATGTGTAAAAGACCTCGTTTGGTACCGAAGTGCCCTCCCGCCAGATAGGCTGAGATAAGCGTAATTGTAGAGTAAGTTGGAATGGATGGATGGAATTGACGCAGGGAGGGAACACGTGCAAACACTAACACAATCAAAAAATGAAGAAAAACATGCTTGGGAAAAACAAATTCCTACCGGTGGGCTCTGAAGCGCGCTAGACAGACACCTTTGACGCCAAACTGTGCTATGAGCCCATTTGCATTATCGTGCATTTATGATCGTACGTACGTACCTTGGCTAATTAGTTTTTTCATTACGCCACGAACGGCTGGGTGGTATGCGATGGGTAGGGTGTGTAGTAGTGCGCGTTGCAATTTTTCCATGCCGCAAATTCCTTCGCGTGACCAAAGACTCGGCAAAACAGGGTCATATGGGCTTCTGTAGTAAGGGATATTTCCGATTACTGTAGGACATTATGTACGTTTATTTATTCCTTTCATACTGTGTTTCTGTTCGTACACTTTTGTCTATGCAATAATTTGGAGTGGATTTTTTTAAGGTTTCTTCAAGTTTTCGGAGCTTTTGAGAGGTATCTAAGCAATAGCAATGTTAAAACACAGCACCCTTCTTAATTGGTGCTAGCTGGTGTGCACTTTACCCCCATCCAAAAGAAACGATAATCCTTATATGGAATAATATCCTATCGGGGAGGGGTGCTTTAAAAGAATTGTGTAGGAATTGCTGTAAATTTTGTGTACCAAAGTAGTTGACCGAACCTCGAACAGCAGATGCAATCTGAAGCGGTCGGGTGCGTTTTAATACCATTCAGTAACAAATCGAGCAGATATTACAACTACATTATGAAGCAATTTCGAGTTAAAATAGTGTTTAGTAAGCAAATGTTCGGTTCTGTATAGTTTCGGATTATACGTGTATAGAAACAAACCTAGTTTTACGTTGACTTCTGTATACTTTTAGTAAGTTGCGTTGTATGATGTTACTTTTTGTGTTAAAATAGTAATCAAGAACAAACTGACCAACCGTGGTTTCCTATTGAACGGCAACTCTTGACCTCGTATTTTGAACAAAAAAAAAAAAAACAATCACAAACATCGCTACTTTAGCGATCAAACTCTAGAATACACGCACATCCATTCAGGTTAGGGCGGTTAGGCATCAAATATATGTGCACAACGCTGAAATGAATATTTCCAACTAGATGCTTGATAAAATCAGAGCGCACTCTCACTCTCCTCTTTCGATCCCGCTCGATCGATCCAAACCGAGCTTAATTGTTGTTTTCTTTCTAGATTCTGTTTGTTGTGTTTGGTGCAATGATAAAATTCTGAAACAGCTTTAAGGTAGCTTATTTTCTTAATGCTTTCAGTTGAATTATGTATGTACAGTTATAGTATTACGAAACAAAAACCTTGATGATGGTATTAAGCTTAATTAGCATTAATTTCGGGTACAAGTCGTACAGTGATGGGGGTTGGGGTTTGCTTTAATTTTAAATATTTAATTTGCAACGTACGTGTCTCGAAGCAGCAGTTGACCACCACCGTACGCCCCCGTATACTATCCTCACACACTGCACGTAGAACATTTGCAAGGGAAACGGTAGTTTAAAGTATAGGAAGAGCAATAGCTAAAAAACAAAACTGGTAGTGTCCCAGCACAAGAACCACTCTCATACTGTTGTAAATAATTCATCCATTTAACGTTAATCACTTCGGACTCGTTCAGTGTAGCTTTTTTAAACAGACGAACAAACAAGGAAATAGCTCCGTGTACTGCAACCCGAAATATGTTTGTAATACATTCGTTTTACAAAGGACACGCAGAAGAGTGTATGTATTGCTCGAGAAACTTATACAACAGGTAACAGATGCATTTTTTCGCAGATAGTAAAGAAACATTACGAGTACTGGGTCCCCGAGAGCATTAATACACGTTTCGCCTGAACAAAAGACAGGGCAAACTACTATGCATTAATATAATATTTTTGTGATCCGCAAATAAATGTATCAACTGATGTGCAATTAAATGTGCTTTCGTACAATTGTGCTTTGTTCTGTTTTGTTTAATGTTTTGAGATTAATATACTAAATTTACTAAAAATTACCTTCCACGAAAGCTGCTCCACAAAACGGGCTCGACCACTGTGCTTGTGATTAAAATTTAAATTAAATCTCCTATGCCACCTGGGCACAAAATGCACCGTTTTGACAGCTCTCAATTGTCGCATGCTTTTGTTTACCGCAAACCGTTGTTTGGAGCAGAGTGTTCAACAGTGCAAATAGTTTGTAAGAGTTGTGTAATGTTGCGATTAGTACGAATATTCAGTTCGCCCGGGACGATATCTGCAAAATCGTCTCAACCTCTCGTCAACCTTCTGGCACGCTTTGCCACATTCTCACCGCGCGAATTTCAGTATGAAACATCGGATGGTGAGAGTGGCACCTTAATGCATCGTTTTTCCCGGCACGTGTCCCTGACGAAGCGTGATTTCACCGACAAGACAAAGTATGCATTTAAGGTGTCCAACTTCTATCCACTGCCGGATGTGAATACCTATGGTCAACAGATACGCGATCTCGAGACGGTCGATTTGGCTAAGCTGATCACCTTCACGACTGATTTTCGCAGTAAAACGGATTTTCGATCCTATACGGAGATCGTAAATGCACTCGACGAAGAGTGTGTTCGGCGGGTGCCAAATGCAACCATGTACGAACTGCTGGAAATGTTGCACTGTTTCATGTACCTATTGCCGAACAAAATTGCCCAGCTGAAATCGTACCAAGCGGCCATGCCTAAGCTTATTCAACTGTTTGGTAATGGGTCCGAGAACGAACGCGATTTCATGTCGATTGTTTTCTTCCTTGGTCTGTGGAAGCGCAACAAAACTGGGACGATATTGATGAAAGAATTTCTTCAACAATACTTAGACCGCTACCTAACACCGGAGCTAACTCGGATGGACTTCCTTATTCTAGCGAATGCAACGTACAAAACGAGCCTCCGGATGGCAGAGGAATCGGATTCATTTAAAGGCAGACTAATGCAAGAGATAGTTCAATTCGAAAATGGAGATGATCCAGCGCTACTAGTTACGCTGATTAAATGCGCTCGAATGAATCGAGTTTCGTCGGACGAGATAGTGGAGAAAGTTCACTCATTTACCGAAGCAAACATTACACAGAAAGAGCTAGATTTTCGCGGACTTGCACACCTATTCGCGTACATAGCAGACAACCGAATAAAGGATGATTCTTTGACAGAACTTTTCATCGAAGGATGTTGGGCCCGATTCGAGGCGGAAGTTCGTGCGAATGGATTTGAAACACAAACACAATCCTGCCGTCCGAAGGATATCGGAACGTTTCTATGGAGCTGTGCAACTCTCGGCCTACCGTTGGAGTCTTACAGTGGTGTGAACGTAAACATGCTTGAAAAAGCAATCCGACTAAAAGTCGACGCCGGTGAGTATCGGTACATCCCGGACGTGCTTGTCGATACGATTCTTTCGCTGTGGATATGTGAGCGTAAGTCGATAGGACTGTTTCGGCTACTGTTCAAGGATCGCGCTCTAGTTCAAAATCTCCGCAAAGATCGTTCGAAACTGGAATCGAGAAAGGATCTACTGCTCACCTGTGCGGAAATCGACTTGCCCGATGCATTGGACGTGATGAAATCGGTGCGGAAACCAACGAAAGATGCGTTTGTACTAAACCGTCCTGCACAACAGTTTTTGCTGAGACCTGGCTTGAAGAAAGTAGCCGAATGTTTAGAGCGGTTAAAGGAATCGAAGCAACTTCCCATATCAACCATCAGCTTTAATTTACCAGTGAAGCATTTGAACATTGCTGGTATTTTAGTTAAAATGGCCACGGGTGGCGAAATGAATTTGGACGTTCTTGACGAAAAGCACGCACTGAGCGATGGAGAATCGCCCGTTGGACTCATGAAACTAAAAACACGAATATTGAAAGATAACGCCATAGATCAGGCAATGGTAAGTTTTTGAATGAGCAACATAATGAAATGGAGTTAGTAATTTGTCATATTATTTTCAGATCAATCTGTGCAGGTTAGATTCTCCGGATGTATTGGAGGGGGAGCTAAGGCGAATTTTGGCAGAACCAAAGCAACAGAAAGATTAAATCGCATTTTTTTTAGTAGAAAAATAAAGCTTCCAAGGGAATCATACGTTTACCGAATTGAACAGCGAATTTCTACACATTACTTCGGATGGGCAACTACTTCATACTCGTAAGAAACTCCACACGGCCAACGTTATTGATTTGTTCATTCACGCTCGGTCATTACCCTCGGTCTGTATTTACCCATTCTTATCCGTGTAATTTTATCAGCTTACAACATCTAATTGCACACGCAATGCAGCCCATGGGGATTGCTTTCAACCGATGAAATTGAACACAACCAAGTGAAGGATTATGTGAGCAAACACGAAATCAGCGAAACCACGTTCCGGTGAGATTCCCAAGAATTGGTCCTTGTTCTGGGGGTTCGACTGTAGGCGGAGGCACACTAGAATAGGGGTTTTCATACAATTATCAATGATGGTGACGATAGTTGGGGATAAAAAAAAAATCGTTACATACCACCCAGCACGAAGCAGCTGACGGTGCAGATAAATCCAGCCAGGAATGAGTTGAACGGGAATGTTCCAACGAGGCAGCAGTAAACAAACTGCGTGATGCCGGTCAGCAGAATGTACAGCAGGTAGGCGTCCACGATTTTCAGCTTCTTGGGCGTTTTGTGCGTGTACTCATCGTAGAACTTATGCAACACTTCCGTAAGGTTTTTCATGGTGAAGCTGGCAGGAAGCAGGAATTCGCTTTAAATTAAAGGAAAAGCACCGATGGTAGTTCTTCTGGTTGTGCCGATTTTGTATGCTGTTGTTTTTATGACGTGTGCTGTTTCTCGTTGACGGGCGTTAAGAAACAGGGGTGGCAGGTTATGGTCTAGGTTGAATTCTTTGATTGTACTCACAGGGTGACCATGGTAGAATACATAACCGAACTTGAAATAATTCACCAAAGTGGATGAAATAATAAAAGCAGATTCCAATGGATGCAAATTGTAGAATGATGCATTCCTGTATATGGAATTGACAATAAAGAAGATATTTTCGAGAAAATGTTCCGAAATTGCAGATTATTGTGGAAATTGTTGGTTGTTTCAACTTTGTCGTGTATAGACCACTGCCTTGTTATTCTGAAGGCCACTGAAATCTGTCAAAGTTGTGACTTGGGTAGCGACGGGCACACAGAGCAGAGGTATACGAAAAACACAGCGGAAAATAGGTGTTTATTTTCTAATCGAGAGGGTGCGGAGTTTGGACCAGAAACATTCTCCGTCGAGCATTGCAGCATAACATCGGAAAGGATCCGTGCTTCGAAACGTTCCAATAATAAAGCAAACATACCGTTCTACAGTAGTTTGCGCAAAAACGATCCGTGCCCATCGTATGCGTTGTTGCTCGTGCAATTCTGTGTGGTTTTCTTTGTTACAATATCCGAAGGTTATCGTTTATCTGTGATCTAGCCACAACATAGCAGGTGGTATATACCATCGAACAGTGATTTGTTGTTGTAATATTTATTCCCGTTTGGGTTTTGGAAGTCCGAGAATGAGTTTGTGCCGTTTTTAGGAGTGCTAATGCGCCTTTTGTTCCGTTGTGTTGTGTAAATCACCACGGCTGGCGTCCTACCAACGTACCAAGTAGGCCAGCAAAACAGTAAAGTGCAGCGTTTAGTGTGAGAAGAAAGAAATAGTGTTGTAGCTGATTTTGTTGTACCTCGTCACATTCACAATGGAAGACTTTACACCACTGATCAATCTACAGGTAGGCTTCATGGTTCCAAACCCACAAGATGCTATTGATTTTCTTCTCAGCTAGCAATATTTGTGAAATTTCCGTACTCGGGTAGTGATGGCATTCCACAGATCAACATGTAATCAGTCTATGTTTTCTGCCACCTGCTTTTACGGTGCCTGCCGTGATGGTGTCGCGTTTACCACTAGTGCGAGGGCATCGCCCTTTGAAGCAAAGGTAGACGAAGGCAGTGAAAAACAAACCGAAGGGAAACCCCGGAAAATACTGATATAAATTATATAATAAACACGTGCGGGTCTCGTATGGCTAGGAGTTACAATTTATGTTTCATTTATGTTTAATTTTTTTATTTTATTCTTTTGTTTTTATCTTTTTAGTTTTCTCATTGATCTTAAACGTTCAGCCGTGAAGATATTTTAATACAATCAATGTTGTACCGCTTCACAACACAGTACGGGCAGTAACAAAACGAGACGAACAGTGCAGATAACTGGAGGAAACTCTGTGCAACTTTTCCTGCGTTCTCCGTAATCACAAGCCACAGAATCCGCCTGTTGACTCACGGTGAGTCATTGAAGAAAAAAACAAACCAATCTAGGAAAGAAAACAGTTTCCCAGTACCATCAAGCTTCTATGAGGAGTTTCAGATAAAAAAAAAACGAAGTGCAATTGCAACACAAGACCCGGAAAGGGAACTCCGTTTCAGTGCAGCACAAAACAGGAAGACGACAAAGGACCGCTACGTACAAAAGGTTGCAGTTAAACCCACATAATTGTGTTCTACCCGGCAAAGAGCAGGATTAATTGTTTGTAAGTTTTATATTTTTGTTACTCTGTTTTGTTTTCTCTCTCTCCCTCTATCTCTCTCGCTGTATGTTTCATTTTCAATGCACTTGTTTTTACCTTCCATTTCTCATTTCATTTAGTTGTTTAATGGCACGTTTTTCAAGTTGTTGCACCGTGCCTGGATATCATTTACAATTTTGTGTACAGTTTTTTGCTAAAAGCTTTTTTTCTTCTTATTAAAAATGGGACAAGAGTTTGATTATCTTTCCAAAATTTGCTATATTATGAGCGGTTATAACCTGCACGACTGAATGTTAATTTAAACATTTGGTTATTGCTGATAGGGGCCCTTGCTTTCTAAGGGCAGCTGATGATGTAAGCCTATGCTGTTGCTGTTATTCTGATAAGACTTTCATTCCTTTTAAACGGTCAGAAAGAGGACAGGCATGCAGGTCACCCACAACTGATATCCCAGTCGTTTTAAGGCCATCGTGCAATCATATTTGCACGTCTATTGCGACGATTGAATCAATATAAACCCATCAGAAGGATGCGAAACAGTAGATAGAGTACGTAGAAAAGATTCGTTCGCAATAGTGTGCAAGAGATGCAACATTAAAATACCCTTTTTCCTGGCGTGGGCAATATTTTCCTCAAAAATGTGCTGCAGTATGATATGCGCTTAAATCTAAAAGGGTACAATTCAACCATCTTATCATGTTTAAAAAGATGGATGCTGTATGAAATGGCTAGTTCCCGTACGGGCAAAGGTTCTGTTTGAATCAACAGCCCCCTAACAGTATTCTACACCCAGATGTACGATGACGGTGTATGAATACAAATGAGTGGCTTAGCACCCGGAGGAGAACTGTCCGTAGTCGGATGGTGTACACAGACAGCATCATCCTACCCGTTATGATGAACATTTGGGTGTACGGTGATAAATAGAGGAAACGTGTTACTAACAGTGCGCCAGCATTAATTGGGTCTGCTGTTGGTGTGTTATTAGTTGTGCTAAGTAATTTGATTCTTGGTCAGAAAAAGGCGCTAAGCATAGCAAAATCCATGACTGTGGTTGTTGCTGGTCTTTTAATTGTTGGTGGAAGCACAGTGAATGAACCCACACTCTTTTACGAACGTTCTGACAATGAGAATGTGTTTGGTCAGTTTCTGCGAAGCACATAATGATTCATTAGGCTATGTTTGTACTTTTCATTTGATTGTTTTTATACTAACTGGAGCTACGTTTAATGTGACAGATTTCTCAAACCATGTCAAGTATAGTAATGGTCTTTGTTACGAGAAACCTGGTGTGTAATTTTGAAAAACAAAGAAATAAAGCGTTCATTGTATCCCGCTTTTTTTCGACACGTGGCAGCAGGAGCAGAGGTTCAAGACACCAAAAAGAAATACGAAATGAAAAGGCTTATCAGGTTAGCAAAAGGGCGTATAATGGACGCAATTCATCCGTTCCACATTCTGTTCCGTCTTGAAACGTTTGCATGAACGCAGCGTGTAAAAGTTTCGAAAAAAATGTAATCTCATTGACCGGCATACCAGTTACAAAGTTACATGTAGAAGATTGATTTGTTCTTTGAGTTTTATTGCTCATAGGGGTTTGATTTTGGGTAAGCGTGGTCCCACATCAGCTGTTTTGCGATAAGCCAAACTCGCGCTAATTGAACCGTTTAAACATTGCCGTATTGACTGGACGCGGTTGCTTTTTCTTGTTGTCAGCCAGACGTATTGTTTGAGTTGGTTCATTTAAGAAACCATATCACAGCTAAGCACACAATTAGCTGAGGTTCAATGCAATGCGTCAAATGGTTTGCGACATAGCTAAGTAATTATTCACGATTTCTGTTACTATTATTAAATTGTGATGTCATACTATCTGTAGTGCACAAAGTGAAAGTGATTTATTCCATCTACTTGTTGGGTAATCTTCTTTGTAAGTGTACAGTATTTTATCATAACACACAAAACACTCGCAAGATCCTTATTGAAGGACATCAATGGTCTTAACGCTACTTCAAGACGACTGTGAAATGGTACACAGTGTGGCGGTTGCTAGTCCTACGTGTCCAGCTTATAGTGAAGCATGGAAATATTTCTCCATTAGTTTTTGTGCCGGTAACGAGCAGGGAAATGAGAGTGCAGATGACACACCGCAGCTTTTTTGGCATGGCAACACACGAGCTGAATGAGGTTTCTTCATAACAGTGCGGATATGCGATGTACAAGATCCGGGAGGGGTTTGTATGAAGGTGCGAACCGTTTCTCACCCTACAGTCACCTAAGAGGATTTTGAGGGATGATGTGAAACGAAATGGATGGGATGTATCACCCGAAAAAAAAGCATGACAAAGAGAATGAAGTACTGTGTATGGTCCACAGAATGGCCGAAATCGTATTTCGGCTTGGTGGCATTTCATTTCAGACAGTGAGCTCTACTAAAGTTCACATGAATCGTACTACTTTTTTGCCTTATTTGTCGAAAATTTAAAAACTGTCATTCTTATGTGTTTGTGCGTAAAACAAATCATATTAAATTATTCTCTCGTTTTGACCAGAAAATTTCTTAAAACTTGATTGGTGAACGTAGCAAATAGCAAGAAAACTTTGCATTGTAGCCCTCGGCATTCCGACTGCCGGAACCACAAATGTAGTAGGAATTTGAGAGCGTTTTTTTCCTGTTAAAGTCTGTCCAACTGGGATGCTTAAAGATGTTGGAGGAACAGAATGTAATTTTGCCATTTGAATTTGCTGCCATTTTATGGTACTGTGGTGTAGTATTTCTTGTCTGGAATTTAAGGATGAATATGGACTGATCATGCGATGTCTAGCTGTCCTTTGAAATTTTGTTTAAAATTGCGTTCACCTAAACACGTTTGGAAGTGGTAAATTCATTACGATTGTTTTTGCTACCTTGTACTGATGTTGGGAGAATAAATTTTAATAACTAAGAAATAATGGCTTGCATTTGGAAACGGAATAAGATTTTAATGATTATAAGTACTTTAATATTGTTTTGTTTCCATTAACTACCTTTCGCCGTCTGTTTGCTTAGTGCACACTTTGTTTGCTTTAGTACCCACCAAACTCATCCGCTTATCAGTACCGTGGTGGAGGTTCTATCCGAAAACTGCCTCGAGCAAAACAACCCTGCCTGTTTGCAAACTCTTCACGCTATCACGCGCCTTGTGTTTCTTATCGTCCTTGTCTCACATACACGCCCTCGGTCCGTCGTGACACGATGCGTTTCCAGCGTAATGTTTATGTAGGACAAATAGAATCGCCTCATAAAGGAAAATTGGTGGTTGCAGGGAAAACCGGCTAACATCATCCCTCTAATCAGGATGGAAAATTTTCATTCTCGTTCTTTCTGTGTGTTTGAAATGTGTGGTTTCTGTAGATAGTGGAAATTTCATTGACCTCCGAGGGAGCAAGATAATAAATGGTATTTGTTTGTTGGACTGGTCTCATCTTAAGTAATGAGAAATGCTCGCTTTCAACACGTTCAATAGCGAAGCGATTAGGTATTAGAAATTTGGAAAATGGAAAGCTTAAAGATCAACAACTTTTCTGGATTTTACCTAATTGATTACTCTCTACTTACTCATCGAATTTCTTTCGAAAACAGGGGATGAGACTGTAATATCAAATTGTTTGTAAAAATGAGCGAAATTGAAGTTATATTTACACTAAGATACTTTAGATCAAAGGAAAGCTGTCAACATTAGACTTTCATTTCCTAGTTGCTACAAACTGTACATGTTTCAGAATCAATCAGTATTCTTGAATTTATTTTTCTGGCAGAAAATCATGATAAGATACCCTCATCACCCTGAGGTAAAGAGTAACAAGTTATAAATCCCCCCTTATTTAATTTCTGCAACTATGGCATGAGACCCTCATTGATATGAGACCCTCACATGTAACCGTTAGGATTCTAAAGAGGTGAGCCGGTGATTCTAAAGAGGTGAGCTCAAAAAAATATCATACCGTATCAGCGTATACGGAAACAATTAGGTGCATTTATTTGTATACACTGATCCCTGAAGCACTTGCACATTTTTTAACGCACACGTTACGGTAAGCCCTCTTTCCTTTATCACAACTGTGTTCCTTCGCAACTCACTGAAAAACACGGAAATATGTTTGAAAAACTCTAATCCGACTCCGTTTGATTCCGCTAATTGTTATCCAAGTCTTTATTCATTGTCGAAATTAGCTAATAATTGTTTTACCATTTATCGCCTAATAGGGCGCCCGCAAGATGAAGAACGAACGTGAACCCCTGCTAGGACATGCCTCCGACGCTGGCAGCAATGGATCTGGGTTGGATGCTGCTGAACACCAGCGGCTTCTTGCCCGTCCCGATCTACGCAGTTCGCCGGAAAACATGATCGTGGATGCACCCAACGATACGGATAGCCTGGTAGGGAAGGATTCTGCATACGGGTCGTCCGCTGGTGAACCGTACGAACCGTCATTACACCGTACATTGGAACATCCCACGACAAATCTTGACACTATGATCCACCTGTTGAAGGGTAATATCGGCACCGGCATCCTGGCCATGCCGGACGCATTCAAACACGCCGGTCTGTACGTGGGCTTGTTCGGTACACTGTTTATGGGTGCAGTCTGTACACACTGTATGCACATGTTGGTGAATTGTTCACACGAGCTGTGCCGGAGGCTGCAGGTACCGTCGCTAAGCTTTGCCGATGTATGCCAGCGAGCCTTCGAATCTGGCCCTATTGGATTGCGCCGCTACTCGAAGCTGGCGACAAATCTGATCAACTTGTTTCTGGTAATTACGCAGCTCGGTTTCTGCTGCGTGTACTTCGTGTTTGTTGCAGCCAATCTGCGGGAAGTTATCGCACATTACTTCTTCGATTTGCACACACGCGTCTATCTGCTGTTGTTACTCGTTCCGATGGTGCTGCTAAACTTGGTGAAGAATCTTAAATATCTTACACCAATCTCGCTGATTGCTGCATTACTGACGGTTACAGGTGAGTTTGGCAATTGGGTGGGATGTGAGTAGAAGGTTTTTAAAGTATAATCCTCTGCTTTGTTATTCTAGGTCTTTCCTGTACCTTCTACTACATGCTGCAAGATTTACCCAATACGCACACCGTCAAGCCGTATTCTACTTGGGCCCAGCTACCGCTTTACTTCGGGACGGCTATTTACGCGTTCGAGGGTATCGGAATGGTACTACCACTGGAGAATAACATGAAAACACCGGAAGACTTTGGTGGGTGGTCGGGAGTATTAAATACGGGCATGGTAATTGTTGCCTGCCTGTACACCGCCGTCGGTTTCTTCGGTTATCTCAAGTACGGAGATTCGGTCAAGGGCAGCATTACGCTAAATCTTCCCGGTGAAGAGTTGTAAGTAATAGCATTTGTTCAATGTAGTTTTCCGATGTTTGACCGATAATTGACTATTTCCATTGTTTCCTTTTACAGTATTGCACAGCTGGTACGCATTATGATGGCGCTCGCAATCTTTTTCTCCTACTCGCTACAATTCTTCGTCCCGATGTCAATACTGAATGTGCACATTCGGCGAAGGTTACATACGGAGCAGTCGCGACTGATCGGCGAATATCTTACACGCGTTTCATTGGTCGTGTTTACCTTTATTCTGGCCGCCATGATACCGAATCTCGGTGCAGTCATTTCGCTTGTCGGCGCAGTTAGCAGTTCTACGTTGGCGCTCATATTCCCCCCACTGATTGAAATCGTTACCTTTTGGCCGGATAAACTGGGACGGCACTATTGGATTTTGTGGAAGGATGTTGCAATAATGGTGTTTGGTATATTGGGCTTCATCTTCGGCACGTACACGAGTGTGGCTCAAATATTGAATCCGGATTTGGTATAAGGTAAAGCGGGAACTTATTGGGATGATCAATCACAGGGATATGTAATCGTATGTACATTGTGGTATATGTATTGTAGATATATTATTTGTTTGTGTTTGTTCGCTTTTGTTTCTTTTGTGTTTTGATTTTGTCTCACAAAGTGGTTTGTTTTTCTACATTCTTTGTGAACGGTTTAGGATTCGGTTGTGAATGCAAATCGGTTTAGCAGCAAACCATAAAACAAAGCATTGGAATCATATTGGAAAATTAAGATTTATAAAAATGATTTACCGTCATTACCTACACACGTTGGTACATTTCTATGTTACTAAAAAGAAAGTTGCACTTATGATTCGATGATAAAAAAAAACATCTTGCCAGTGTGTGTAGTAAATGCTTCCATCTTCCATACCAATTAGCGTCCAGTGTAAAACTGGATGGCTTTAAAATATGGCGGTACTGATAAAAAAATAAAATTTATATACTAATCATAATATTCTTCATTAAACAAAGGGAAGTAGAATGGATGATGATTAAGTATAATCATTCAAAGTGATGGATCAAAAGCGCATGACAATAATATTTACTCGAAAAATGCGTACGATAAACGTGTGGAATGGCCCTAAAGATGAAGAAAGCGAACAATGTTCCATTACGCAATGGAAATGCAACATCTATTGATGGTGATAATATTGTAAAAAACAAACAATAACTAAGTTTAGCGTTGATATTACCCAACAACCAATCCCAGCTGTTGGATGCAACAATTATGTCTGTTAGTATTTAGGTGTGGTTTTGTTTCGATCACAAACTAAGCTGCAAACCTTTAGCAGAACGCTCAAATATCCTGAACCTTAGTCGTTTAGCAAACTAGTGCTAGTACCAATACGGAAAAAGGCTGTTTACAAGTTTTCTTTTGTGTTTTTGTTTTGTTTTTTTCAACTAATAATTAGTAACGGTTTGTAAACCTTAAACGAATAGTAGCGCAGCATTATTAATTAGTAAGCGCAACATACATGTAGTACGTATGACAGAACACAAAAAGGGAGATAAATGTTTCTCTATTGGAGTGAAAACTATTGAAAGGGAGGTAAGAAATTGACTTTAAACTCTGTTAACTGTATTCTATACTATGCAATCTGTTTCGTTTTTAGAAAATTAATTTGTTCTCATAGGAAAAGAGGATCATTCGAAGGATATCCCGTTTAGGGACCATGAACGAATTTAGCAACGAAATCGAAGGGAATGGATCAAGTTCAAATTGTTCGGTTCTAACTAGCTGTCAGGGCTCTTTCACTTCCATTAGACAGTTTCAATTGTACTAGACAATAACGAGAAGACAGAATTAGGAGCGATGGATGTTGTTAATTTTTCACTTGCATGCTATCTGGTTTTTTTCCACATTGCTTTATTTCTGTCTGCTCTTCTTATGAGCTCCATACTCCATAAGCATAAACCAAATCTATATAAGTAGTAAACTTAAAGTACGTCCTAGCCACATTGCATTGCCCTTACTGGAAGCGTATAAAAGACAACATTTAAAGCTGATCGTGCAAATGCTCCTCGAACGCCATACAATTGTTTTGTATTTTGTTGTAGGTAAGTGAGTTTTTTAAATTTTCTTTTGCGCAAAACACAGGCAAGTGGGCATAATCATATGGAATATAAATAAACCGTATGAATGGGCTGTAAGTGAGATGATTGAATGATGATATAACCACGACGACGACGATCACACCGTTGTCGATCGAGTCGATTCAGCTACCAGCACACATCCTTATCCGATATCAACATGTTCAGTGTTTTTTGTGTTACTATCCTGTTTAGCCAAAGGAAGAGCAAAAGAAAGGGAAGAATGAAGGTAAACAAATGGAATTAACAGTGGATATTATGTTTAAGCGTACGTGTTTCGTATCGATTACGATTAATGGATAACTGAAGCATCACACTAAATAAGCATGCAAACTGTGTAACCGATGATAATAAAATATACAATTTTAACTAACTATTTTAATAATTAATTGAAACGGTTTTAATTGTGCTTCTAACAAAGTTATTTACCTCATGACATGCGTGGGAATGGCGGATGTATACAGCACGCAAAGGACATTGCTTCCCTCGATGAGGGCGTAACATTTGTGATAGTCAGAGCACCAGTACTGCTCAAGATTTATAACACGATCACCTTCCCGTAGCATGTCCTCCATCACATCTACCGATTGATGGAAGAACGATCGCAGAATATCCAATCGGTGCGCAGATGTACCACTGGACATTGTACCCGTTCGAGATTTTCCACCAGGCGTATTGCTAAGCGCTTGGACAACGCCCCTTGACATCACGTACTTTGCGTGCTCGCGATTTAGCAACAAAAACCCCAATATGTGAGAATCCAGCTCGACACTGTTGGGGCAACTTTTCGGATACTTTTGCTCAGCCGAAATGAGCATATCGAGTTCACTCATCCAAAACTGTTGACTAAGCCCCTGCAGGACATCATACTTCGGTTCGGCACCACAAAGTGCACAGATGCTAACTCCCTGGGTAAGTGGAATGCTTATGAAACGGTATGCAATGCTGGGTGATTTTTTCGGTAAGTAAACCGGCACGTCTTGCTGGATGGTGCTGGAAGCATTCAGCAGCAACATTAACAATTTCCGATCGATCACATCCAAATCCCACCATCCTTCTGTTCCACAAGCGATCCTCTGTCGGACCAAAATTGCACAGAACGGTGAACCGATCTGGACGCTGAATTCGTTCAACTTCGTCAGCATGCCCATGCTTTCGGAGCATAGCACACAATCGACGTACCGAAAGAGATCACTTTCCACCACCTCGAGCAACTGATCGATGAGCGGATAGTAGTTCTTTAGCTCCCGCTTGAAGCGATCTATGTTTTTGATCTTCTTGATGGAATGTATGCCAACGCAAAATACCATCGCCTGGTAGGAATAATCGAGCAGATGGCGAAGCGTCTTCTCCGTAATGTCTCTCGCGATGCCGATCATCACGATGGTGCCCTCGAACTCTTTCCACATGATCATACTATCCTCGAGGTACGTGATGGGAAGATCGACACCCTGCGATTTGCAAAACATGTGAACTCCATTCAGTGAGGCGATCGTGGAAAAGGGAAGCTGTAGAAAAGATGCATAATTGTATTAGAAGCGATCAATGACGATCATGTGCGATCTTAAACGATCTTTCTAGTTACGTTTTCACTGTCGCCTCGTTTCTTCGAATAAATCGGTACACCACCATCAGAGGTAAGGCACATCAGGTGTATGGACATGCTGGTTTCTGTGAACTTTTTACGATAGTTTGTGAACGGCAATAAAGTAATGAAAACGGTAAATTATAATAGAAGAAAAAAAACAAGAAAGTTGTAAACAAAACACATTGCAACAGGTCACATCACGATCGAAACAAACACCACAAGTTCATGCGGAGCAATTTGACAGCTGAAACAAAGCGGAGCAAGATGGCTGTTTAGCTTTGATAACAGTTTATGTGATAAAGGAAAGCAGAGAAAGATCTATCCCACATCATCTGTGCAATATTTTCCCAGTTCCAATTGTTCATAAAGGTGGCGTTCATGCGAAAAGACACAATTTTTTTTTAACATTTTATGGTCTTTTCCATTCATTTCTTACGGAAGCCATATCTTGAATTTCAATACAAACTACACATTTATTTCCAGAGAACTGGTAGATAAGGGTTACTTTACAGCTGCAGTACTCTGTAATCAATTTCAGGCCAAAAATTTGAAATGACTCACGTTTGCTGGTGTTTTGCGCGCGACAACTCGCTAGAGCACAACATAAGCAATGGGTACGCAACTGTCAATTTTATTGTTCATTGTTATTGCGCTGTCACATCTAAAATTGAGCGAACTGCGTACGTTTTGAGCGAGAGAGAAAGATTGATTCCCGTAATCGAAAAGAAAGAAAGAAGAAAACGCGAACCGACCGTGAGAGAGCAAGCGTCGGTTCTCACTTTAGTTCGAAACGTGGAAGCGAGCGGATGCACTGTTGCCTTGAGCTTGATTTCGATGCGCGTACAAGTAAGCGTCTATTTCGGAAGCGGTTGTGAACAATACAGTGCTCCTTTTGTGTATTTCTTGTGAAAAAAAAAATCCAATTTTGGCGAATAGTGTTGCGTGATTACGACAGTGAAATCGATTTGTTTTGTGCCTTTTAATAAAGCGCCTCTGATAAATATATACACACACACACATACGAATCCATCGTTCTGTTGCGCTGAAGAATTCCAGCAGTGAAGAGCAACAAGTTATGACGGTGCAGTTAAGAAGAAGTGTTTCAGAACGCAGCAATACGAAGCGGGAAAGCGTCCTGTGAAACGGAGGAATAATTGAAGGCTGTTTTCAAAAGAAAAATCATACAATTGTACAGCTTTATGCTATATGACGAATGTTGCACCTAGAGTGTGATCATACAGTGCGCTTTGAT
>KI423009.1:747-34064 GCA_000473375.1 Anopheles culicifacies | reverse complement strand
AGAGCAGTTGGGCTGTCAGTTCGGTGTACCGTTAGCTCTGTTTATCAAAACACTGCAACCCAATTCTTGCGGCAAGTCGCAAAAAGTGTTAAATTCAAATAAATTACTCCCCCGTACAGTGCATTGCTGCTGGTCAAAGAAAAAGGTTGTGATTTGTGTTGTACAGGTGAAGGTTTGTTACCAGTAACTAGTTTATTCGTTCACCGTTAGGCTGACTTTGCCTCTGTTGACCTCTTGTCCTAACACGACGGTAAGAGAAACCTTTGACCTATGCGCCGAGCTTTGATTGTTGTACTTGTGCGGTTCTGTTTACGATCGTGCTATCTGCTGGGTTGCTTATCAAGTAAAATAATCGACCCGGTATCCGGCAGAGACTTGCATGGAGTGATTAAAGTTCGTGTCATGCTGGTGGTCGCAAGAGCTAAAGAAGAACTGCGTGACGAACTGTATTATCACCAGATAATGCAAGAAGCTTTATCGTTTGGTACGCTTCTCGCGATCGTTCTCTTCTTTTTGCCTAACTGATAACTAGAGTAAATTGTAACTTGGTACAGTTCTGACGTATATTGTGCGTGCTTCCCATTTTAAATTATCATTTTGCACTCGTACGTATCGAAACAAACATATAACAAACAATAATTGCAAATTAATTTGGTTCCATTTTAGTTCTCAAATTCATCTATCGTTGTGTCTTGTTTGGTGATTGATCGTCGAAGAAGCTGATAATATGTCGCTTTCCAAACCGATTTTCAACTTGCTCGGTTCTTATCTGGAACAACTCTTCGAGCATCCACTGCGCACAAAAGCAATAACGAGGTAAGGTTACGACGGCCCACGATCAACAACTGGTTTTGCTCACTGTACGATGCTTTCCTTATTTTAGCTGCGTTATTGCATCCTCCGCAAACTTGGTCTCACAGAAGCTCGGTGGAGTCAAGCAAGTCAACACCGATTCTGTTCTGGCGTACGGATTGTTCGGGCTGATCTTCACCGGCCCACTGTCGCATTTCTTCTACAACTGGTTAGATCGTATCACCAACGATACCCGCTTCAAGAAGCTGCTCATGCTGCTCGGAGAACGAGCCTTATTTGCGCCAGTCATTACCGCCCTGTCGCTTTACTTTATCTCGCGATTTGAGTACAAAAGTCATGATGTCGCGCTCGGCAATTTGATTACCCAGTATCAAAGCATTCTGCGAGGTAACTGGAAATACCTTACATTGCCTGTGTTCATCAACTTCAACTACGTACCACCTATGGTAAAGAGAATGCGGAAAACCGGTCCAAAATTTGCGGATAGTAACCATTTATCATTTCTCAATTTCCATTACCTTCGCCAATAGTTACGCGTTCTGTTTGCCAATATCATTGGATTCTGCTGGATGGTCGTATTGTCGACCAAGAGAAGGAAAGCGGAACAACGTCGCCAACAGAAGGAACAGGACAAGAGCAAATCCATCTAATAAAATCCGGTTTAACCCGAAGGGAAACAACATATTGGACGGAACAGGACTTGATCGTCTGCCAGAAGCACTGCATTTGATTGTATCATCTTATATATTCCAGCACCGGGGTAGATATAATGTTTGGTGGAAAACAAATCGATAATACTTCCACAAACTTTACGCATAACTTATGGGGTTTAGGAACGAACAAAAATACTGCTTAATCTGCTAAGCGTTATGTTTTAAATGCACTTTTTTAGGTCACAAATAAAACCGATGGGAGTAATGTGAACGATGATTTCGGTGTGTTTAATTGTTAGTTTTAGCGATGAATAAATGCAAACACGAACATTTTGTTAGTACTGATTATTAATGTGTTCCTTTTTATTCACTAGAGGGGGGTCGTTCATGGTCGTTCTGCTGAATTAAAAGTAGATGGCAAATAAATGTTATAGGTATGCTTGTTTTGCTACATCAGTTAATCTGCTACTGGTTAAGCTATGAGTATTGTTAAAAAATCTTTTAAAAAATCGTCAAATAAATATTCACAAATGTGACTAGAGTTAGGGTAAACTAATATTGCAATCATTGAAATAGAAACAAATCCCATTCCCAAATTCAAAATGTCTGTGCAATGGTATTGCAGTGTAAAACTAATACAATAGTAAAAATGAGTATCTTTAAAAGCCATTTTACCCACATCTAAGCTATCATTTTTGGTTTGCGATTGCTATCTCTTGCGTGTTCCTGCGTGAGATTCTGTAATTTACACCTACGGTGCTATTGCGGGTAAATAATTTCATTGAAATGACACGATCATGCATGATATGATCAAAAGGACGCTGGATCCTTCATAGGGAATGTACAGGATTGATTGACGCGCATATAATTCTGGCTGATTTTGGATGTTGAATTTAGTTTGCCATAGATGGAGACACCTCATCATCATCGTACCCATGCTGTGACCGTTATCCTGTAATGGACGAATTGTAAATAGGATGACCATCTATTGTGTTGGTGGTGTTAGTGAGTAGCAGTAGCTGACGGTGACCACGAATATATGCCCATATCGGGGAGCATTTGAAGACCTTTAAAAGTCGATGCAGGTAGCCGTTTAACTCTTGCTACGGCTGCGACTTCTAGAGTGACTGCCACGGCTGTGGTAGCTACTACCGCTCGAAGGAGATGATGGTGTTGGTCGGCGATACGGTATCGGACGTTTGCGCGCACTTTTGATCCGTTGCAATTACGAAAGATCCAAGGTAAGCAATGATGTTAGAAAAACAATTAATAAATACCATGTTAGTTGGATTACATTTTTTACGAGTGGCTGATTGTTTAATATACTTGATGACTCGAATACTCACAAAAACCAGGAACAATAAAACAAAATTAAACACAATTGAAAATTAAGCCTAATAGCACACACTACCGGCTAGACCGATTCTAGAAAAAAAAAAAACAACTTAGAAAAGATAATCATAACTAATGCTTATACGAAACAAAACACACGAAAAGGTTGAAAAACGATAAAACATAAGCGAAGGATTAGGATAAAAGAAATGTATTTCACAATTAATTTCATAATATACACACGAAGCGTCTGTATACAATGTGCTATAGACTATAATTGATGTTTACAATGTCATTATCGAAGCCTTCGTTTTACCACCACGGTGGTAAAAACAGGTTTTCAAAAGCTAGCTTAATGTTACAACTTCAAAAGACGAATGGTCTTCGCGTAAAATGAGTGGTGGGTAGAGCTGGTGTTCTAACATCTAACGATCTGCACGATAATCCTGACGCCGTGAGTAGGATCTGGAAGAGGATCGAGAATGGTGCGCGGATCTGTTGGCAGTGCGTCTCTCATCGCGTGAACGCAACCGTTCCCGGTTGCCGTACCGTTGCCGTGGCGATAACACTCTCGAGCGTGCACGACGGGAACGAGACGACGAGCGTCGGGATGAGGCGGACGAACTGGACGAAGACCTAGATTGGGATGAACGTCGTCGTGGTCTGAGATCGTGCCGCGTGCGGAAACTACGGGGTGGCGATCGGGATGTTCTTTTTTCGTGTGGGTCGGGTATATGTTTTGAAATAAACAAGGAGTTATTGAACCGAATGAAACAATACGATAAAATCATAAAAAAGTACATAACCACGCGCTTAATAGAAAATAACAAACGCACTAGACTTAAAAGAAGTGCTGGCAAATGCATGGCAAATGCTTCATAAAGACGCATAAAGTGCATGTTCAAAGAACAATGGTTGATAATGGTTATGAAACTTCATGAAAGCCTACCTGGTGATACGGCGCCGATCGAGGAACGAAGGTGATCCAGCGCGGCGCGGAATCGATGGAGAACGGGATGCTGTGCGGGATCGGGGGGAAGATTGTGACGAATGGCTGCTGGAACGGCTTCTCGAGCGGCTGCTGCCACGGTCCGACGAGCTGCGACTATGTGACGAGGAAGATCGGCTACGCGAGCGAGAGCTACCAGAGCCGCTACTTGAGCTGCTGTAGCTACGGGATCTGCAATAAAAAAGCGAAAAGTGAGCCAAACGATGGTACGATCGAAATGTAAGCAATGTGCCATCATACTTATGCGAACGTGAGCGAGAACGGGAGCGTGATCGCGAACGACTGCTTCTGGTACTAGCACGGGTTTTACTGCCGGATGATACGGGAAGCTTCTCCTTTGCCGTGGTTCCCGATATTTTTTCCTTGAGTATGCTATCTACCGCGTGTAAAATCGTCGTCTTCGCCAAACTGGCAGCGACTTCCGAACCATTCGCAACCGCACAAGCACCAACCGTGCTCAGTATCTCGTGAATGTCCTTTTTCATCTGCGTACTACTGCTATCCTCCTGGACTACTTCCACCGAAGAATTGTTCGATTTCGCCACACTCGACGGCTTCTCGCTGGAAACGTTTGGTTTAGTTGATTCGGTTTTGCTAGTGCTCGGTTGATGTTGTTTGCTTTGTAACAGCTGCAGTTCCCGTTCGCGCGTCTCGCCAACACGCACGTCCATGATGCCTGTGGATGTTTCGGTCTGCTTGCCCGCCAGACCAACCTTCATCGCTATGGCACTGCTGCTACTGCCCACAGCTTCGGAGCCTGATTTTTTCTTCTCCAAACTTTGTTTCGCTTTCGCTGCCAGATCGTGCTTTAGAGCTTTCAGCAGCGTAAGGTCTTTCTCCTGTTCTCTATTTTCATCGTAAATCGGAAGGAATGCGTCCAGATCGTCCCGATCACGCTGGGTGCTTTTGCGCTCCGGCCGTCGCTCATCGCTATCGGATGGCGAATGTTCCGATTCTGGAGAGTGTAGCTTCACGACGGGCTGCTGTACAATCATCGTCGTGGAGACGGTTGCCGATGGTCCCGACGACGTAGCGGCACCGGATGATGAGGAAAATTTCTTGGTTCTTGATTTTCTCGAATCGCTCTTTTCGGGACTACGTGTATCGTGGCGTTTGCTTTCGGCTGGCGGTTCCCGCTCATGCTGGGCTGTTTTCGTAGTGCGTGCAGGTGATGACTGCATCCGAGCATCACGTTCCTGACGACGTTTCTTCGTCTCGGGTGAACGTGATCGTGACATTGCTTTCTTCGACGATGGCGATGACGAGGTGGACAGTTTTTCCGAAGGTTTTGCTGGGGTAAGCGTTTCTGCGGGAGTTGAAACCGGCTTGTCTCGTTTCTTTGCGTTGGGTGATCCATAGCGAGACGAATCATTTCTCTTTGGGGAAGACGATGTCGATCGACGACGTTTCGAGCGCGAACGGGAACGAACTACTCTTTGAGCTTGGGGACTCGTTGACGAGTGTCGTGCCTTGTGATTGCTTTCGTCCGCCGCATGCTTGTTGGAGCGCTCCCGTACGGGACTGTCGGATGGTTCCCGTTTTAGAACCATGCGTGAAGTTGAAGAAGCCGCAACAACGGGTTGTTTATTGTTTTTATTCGATGTAGAATCGGCATGATTTTCCCCATTCGCAGCGGTGCGTGATTTGATGCGCTGCAATATATCGCTGTACCGTTCCGGATGTCTTCTCGCGGGTGAATAATCTAAATCTGATTCTGATTCGTCCGATGATGTGGATTCTTTCTTCACTTTTGGAGAACTGTGCTGTTGATTTGCCGCTTTATCCGTCTTGTCAGACAGATCTGTTACAGGCTGCTGGCTAGATGTTGCCCTAGGAGAGGGGGATCTCTTACGATGCTTCGATTCGTTAACAGCCGTATTCGATTTCGATTTACGATCAGGTGAAGAACGGCGTGGTGATTTGTCACGCTTTTTACCAGGAGCCAATGGTTCATCCTGCTGTTGACGACGGGGTGGAGATCGATTTTCCCTCCTTCTGGGACTCGGTGAACGAATCCGCCCATGGTCACGGTTACTGTCACGATCGCGATTATTTTCCCTGCCCCGTTCGCGATCATCCTGTCGCCGGTCGCGTTCCCTATCGCGAGACCGATCGGTATCCTGTTCCCTATCGCGTTCCCTATTCCGTTCGCGACCCTTTTCACGGTCACCATCTCGGTCGCGGTTTTTGTCCAGCTCCGTCTGCTTCGGGGGCGAACGATCCCGGCGATTACCGTGTTTCGATTTTTCTACACTATAACCACGCGCAGCGTTACGATTGGGACGCCGTCTTTGGCTTCCGGAACGGGATCGTGAACGCGAATGTGATCGATCGTTGCGCTCGTGCTCAGGCGAACGATCACGGCGTCGATTTCGCGATCGACTACGGCGAGAGCGGTCCTCGTTAAGGCGATTACTGTCGCGATCCCGATCACGAAAGCGATTAAAATAGCTTCCCTCACCGCGATTGGCGCCAAAACGATTTTCCTCATATCGGTCAGGGCGATATGCTCCTCCACGGCGAACATTGTTACCACGGTCCCGTTCCCGGCTGGACTCCCGCTGCGTCCGCTGTTCTTCGTTGCGATTTCGACTGTTCGATCGATCTTTACGTCCGACATTGCGATCATTCGACCGTCGGTTTCTATCCTCGTTTCTAGCCTCGGAAGGAACGTCCTTGCGTTTATCTTGCTGTTTTTGTTCTTCCACAGACGTTGTCTTTTTGCTAGAAACTTCTGGTGATCTGCAATTATTCGGTGGGAAGAACACATTTAATGTTGAAACTGTAAAGCTAAATAAATTGTTAATACTTACTTGTTTCGCGACGGTGATCGAGATTTTGCCTTCTTCTTTTTGGATGATTTCTTTTTCTGTGAAGAGAATGAAACGTTTGTTGAAAGCAAATTAGTCGGGAAAGTCAGTGCATTTGTTATCGTACAGCATTCAAGATCAGAAACATCTAATAACAAAAACAATTCAAAGTTCAATCAAATTTACTATGAACTAATGTTTAGTTTTCGAATGAATAATATACTAAGTAAGTGTGACACTGAGTTGCTGCAATGAATAAAACATAATCGTACTATATATAAATTGATTGTGACATTGAAAACAACTGAACAGATTATCAAATTATGATTAAAATAACAGAAGAAAATTAAAGTTTCCACAACAAACCAAGTGTGTTTGTTGCTCTTTGACTAAATAACGTTAAAACAAAATACCGCCACTCACACATAAAACAATGAGTTAAATATTCAAACTGTTCTAAACGAAAGGCAAACAAAGTCTTATCAATTCAACGTATAAAAAGTATATACAAAGCTATATATTATTATATATATATATATATATATATATATTGGTGTAGTTTTATGTTGTTTTCGATTTAGAATAAGTAAACTATTACAAAAATACCTTCAGATCTTAATTTTTCGATCAAGAGTTCCGCTTTTAATTATGCGATAAAAAGAAAGTGTTACAACAATTGAATAATATAATCACACAGTGAATTGTTACAAGTCATTGATTGGGTAGTATGTTTTTTCTTTAAAGTAACTGCTTCATTCGGCAACCAACTAAAGCGAAAATCTCTAGCCATCAACAACAAACAACTTTCGAATGAAAAGGAAACATAAAAGGTATCGTATACAAGCAGATGATGGGAGCACAGAGAAGGAAAATACTGTTGAACGCTGTGTTAAAGTATACGTTACAATGACTGTGTGCATTCATTCATTAAAAGCTATGCCTCTTTTCTCTCTGTTCGGTATCCGTAAGTATATCTCATACAGGTAAGCAGAATATTCACAATTGGGCAGGTGTAGATAGGTGTTCAAAAAGCGCATAATGGTTAGTATTACATGGTATCATAAATATACAAAACAACCAATGGGGTGTAGCAGCAAAGCGTTATGGCGTGAAATGGTCATACCTTATCCTTCTTGGAGGACTTTTTCTTCCGCTTGCTGCTGCTCTCGCGTTCCGAATCCGAGGATGCATCGCTTTTGGAATCGGAATCGGATTCCGAATCGGACGTATCGCTGTCATCGTCCCGATGAGATTTCTTGGAGTGTTTCTTCTTCGTTCTAGCCATTACACGCCCCCGGTCGGTTTTCAGCATCCAATCCATTCGATCAAAACCAAAAAGTAAAAGGAAAAAATAATCGAAACAGTATGTTAGCATTTGCAAGGACATAGTGTAAGGGTATACACGAGATCGTAATCCAATCCCTTCAATGAGCAATGAGGTAGATATAATAGCATGAGCAAAACCGCTGAATTCTGCGCAACATTTGCATCTCATGTCGCGCTTGCATGGGATAGCTTCAGATCTGTTTTTGAATGGATATTAACACTTTTGTAAGAAAACAAAATGGTAGTGTCGATTACGATACGCTTGAATTGCGATTGTTTTCAAAAATCATAAAATTTAAATAAAACTAGTACCTAGTGTTGTTATTATGCATTACTTTAACAGAATCTCTTTTGATTGGTATAGAAAGGATAATTTTCTTGGCGATTGTTTAACTTAATTCGCAAAAAGGCTAGTTCTCAATACTATAAAAAAAAACATTAGGCAAAAATAACTGTAAAGCATAATTTCGTAAATGCTGCTACGGTGGTGCGTCACAAGCTCAACGCATGGAGGAAAATATTCTATCGTATTTAACCTTTTGATAAACATTGTTTTAAACTTTCCTTTCCAAGCTAAGTTTTGAATTATAATATATAAAATAAAAGAATTTTTCATTACTATTTCACTGTATACGCGTACATTTGGCATATAATTGTAGAATTCTTATGAAAAAACTCACTTTAGTATAAGAAAACAATAACCGATTACCAATTATAGCATATCTATTTAAATAGCGTTGTTTTTGTCGGTTCGTGTTTTCTCTATTTCATCACACAGCAAAGTTGGAAATTATTTCTATTAGTGGAAATTAGTTTTATCGTAACACTGTTAACTTTTTGTTTACAAAAATAATTATAAAGTTATGCTTTCCAAAATGGTACTAATCGCTAAAGAAGAGTTTTATCTCTGTTTTGTTATTTGCTAAAAAAGATTTTAAAGATTATTGTATTGCAGAAGGAGATAAATAAAAGAACCCACAACTAGACGGAAGTAATAACGGTCGTTAGAAAGAGAAATTTGTTGTTGAAAAATGTAGTAAACAGAAATCGCAGCTGTTTAAAGGGAATAATTAATTTTTACCTTTCCATCATGTTAAATATATTTTCATCATATTATTGGTCTGTCTTTTGGTGGAAAAAAGGAGAGAAAAAAGAATAAAATAAGAAAAATTTCCTTGTGTTTCTTCGGTGTACAGTTTGGAGCACATGGTTTGGAATAAAGTCCTATTTCCGTTGCTTCAACTAAAAATCATTCGCTCGAAAAACAGTACTATAGACTAGGATGCTTTAGAAACAAAAAACCCCTAACTTCAACCAAATATATTATTAAGGAAAGAAACACTAACAACTGAAGGAAACTGATAAATGATTGGACATACAGAACAATAGAGACAAGCAATAAAGCTACTGAGCTTTGGTATTGGTTTAATTGAAGTGGCACGACAATTGAATGATGTTTGAGTGGTTTTTTTTTCAGAAACTAATGCATAGATTCTGTCAAATATGGATTCCGGATGATATAAATTTGTTCCCGAACTTTAAAAATGTTAAAACAATCATTATCATATGCAGTGATAGCATTTAAGAACACGAAGCAAACATATAAAGCTGAGAGTGAATGGAAATTAAGAGACTTTGTTGATCTCGAAAATGAAACATTCAGGACAATGGATAAAACCAAAATACATCTGCTACTTGCAGAGATAGTGCAGCTCCATACTAATAACGATAGAGAGCAAAGGATGAAAGTAAGTAGAAACCATAACGATAAAGAACATTACGAAAAACTTATACTATTAGGCAGGCACAGCACAAATACTTACCAACTAGAGCGCGTGATAGTATTGATAATATGGTTTGAAATGTTTAGATTTGGGATTGTTTTTTTGTTTGTTTTTGTTTTAATTTGTGTGTATACAGAGGATTTGCAATTATGCATTTTAGTTTTTGCAACGATGGGATGCACGTTCATTTTGTGATGTTAGGGTAGTTGTATTAGATTATTTATTATTTTTTTGTGGCGCGCAATCGGTAAGACAGAGAGTATACGAGAGCAAAAATAAAAAATGAGAGAAGATGTAAGATAGAGATGATGAGAATTAGTATTTTGTGAATTACAAATTGTACAGATAGATGCATTTCGGTAGTGCATTGCTATGCACAACGCGCACCTAATATCGATACACTGATCGGAGAGTTTTGCCCACCATTCATTACTTTACCTTTTATGACGGAAAAACTCAATCAGCATTGAGCTACTATTCTATAATAAATGCCCATTACACCAAAAGAAGCCGTTTTGTAACCTCACAAAATGTTGGAGGTTATTTATAAAATGTTTCAATCTTTTCAGAGACAACTACATGTTTATAGATATCTTCGCATCGCACTGATATCGTTTTTGATAAAGTTATTTTTTGGAGAGTCCAAAGAATCTTCTCAAAATGGTATTGAACCATTACAAACCCAGCCGCCTATTCCCCACGAATTAATTTCCCAGTTTAAATATCGCTGTAATTTGTGTACAGTAATGCATTACTAGTTAAATGATTATAATTACCTTTCTTTTTTGTTTTTCTTCGATTTCTTCTTTTTATCCTTTTTGCGCTCTGGGCTGGAAGAGCTAAAATTAGAAAAGAAAAATGATTAATATTATACAACTCTTCTTCTTCATTTTCTATAAACATCGAATGCAGCTTTTGCTTGCGCTATCAGACCGCGCAAAGCTTATCATACTACTTACACGTCGCGTGCCTTTTTCTTTTTCTTCTTCTTCTCCTCTTTATCGCGCCGCAGGCCACCACCGGACGCCGTTTTCGAATTCACCTTACCACCACCACCATCACTGCCATCGCCCGTTTCCTCATCATTGTCCTCGTGTTCCCCTTCCTCGCGCTCGTTCGAAGCACCGCGCCGCTGCTTGCCGCCACCACCACCATTGCGATCAGCATCCTTTTCCGGCGACGGTGTACGCACGAGTGCGTATCGTTTCCGGTTTGCCCGTTCCATCTCTTTCGCCCTCTCCGCCTTTTCCGCCAGCTCCTTTTGCAGGGCTTCCGATTTGGCGAGATCTTCCTTCGCCTTGCGGTCCTGGTCGAAGCTGGTACCTTCGACGAAATACTGCGAAATGCCGAACGCTTCGCGCAGTTTGGCGTTTTTCTCTTGCTGGGCCTGTGCGATGTGATGTGTTTCTCGTACACTGTGGGAAGAGGAGCGATACAATGAAAGGGAAAAACGTTAGATTACATCGTAACTACTACAGCGAAGAATGCTTAAAGATTGCCAGTTCCTACAGCGCGAACCATGGATGGCGTGTTTATGGTTCATTTCTTTCGAAATGACCCTATTACGAAAGGGCCCATCACGGTAGGTACGTATTATCTATCATCTTGGACCTATTTTCGTTACACGTTAGAGACGGGCACAAACTAGTGCACTCCTTTCACTGCTGGGCGGAAGAGGATATGCATTTTTGTTTTATTATCCAACAAGCACACAGTAATTGTGATCGACCACACAATATTCCCAAGGGATATCCGATTGAAGTTTTATAACATATACATCACTATTAATTACTGTAATTGCATTAAGGCATAGAACAAAATAAATAACGGAATAAGAAAGTCTTGTATTTTCAATTCACTAATCACACTTGAGTCACAGTTATTACCTCACAACACTATGCATTGCTTGCATGCAAATCGGAATGCTGGCGGCAGACGTTCTGGTAGCAGCAGCGGCAGAGGATGTACGAATGCAGAACTTCTGATGATGATGATTGTGGGGCATGTGATGGGGAAGCAGATGTGGTTGGAAACTGCTACAATGTTCACGGTCACGCACGAGATGTGATATGGGCTCCTGATATGGGTGCCGATTCGGACAGTTAAAAGTCCCAACGTTTGGCTTCGCTGCAACTGCGGATGGGTGGTCCTCGTGCGATCGACGGTACAGCTTCCGAACCTGGCACGAAATTGCTTCCGACGATCCGCAAGACGAGGACCGTGAGCAGGAATCCTGTCGAAGGTGTTGGAAAGACCTTGTCTTACCGCCGCAGGGTAGCGTCAGCACATCGGCTGTGGTGGAATGATCCCCACCGAAACCATGCAGGTGTTGGTTATAGCGCTGAGCACGATGTCCTGTCGCCGACTGAACATGGTTCGGTTTGTATCGTGGTCGAGACATTCGCACACCGGTCGGTCGGGAAATGCAAACATCATCCTCCCCAAGGTAACCGCTTCTTGGCCGTCCGCCGTGTGGTTCGTGATTTTCGCCGGTATCCTTCCTCACCGGAAGCTTTGCTGCACATGCGCAATGGCAATGGCATCCGGCACTGGCACCATCATTGATATTGCCGGCGATAGAGCAACTGCTGGTAGCGTCATTAAGCATACTTGCTACGGTCCGCTGCTCTTTGTGCTTACCCTCCGCCGGAAGGGAAGACAAACAGAGTCCCTGCAGCCGGAGCTGTTTTTGTAACCTTAACAGCATCTTCCGATTGTTCCAGTTCATCATCCCATTGAATGGTGCCGTCCCGCGCTCTGCCAGATTTGGTTTCCGCTTTTTGCGTCCAAACATTGAGCTCCCTATGGCAGTGCGCTGTCTTCCCGTTCGTGGCAGGTTCATATCGTTCACCTGAACGGCTGACTTTATTTTTCGTTCCGAACCACCCAAAGCACTCACACGTTCATGGTCTGATGCGGTCGATTGTGATGAGGAGCGTGAAAAGGTAGTAGCCACACCAGATGGGGCAGGTTCCCTCAAGAGGGAACCATCCGCTGGACGATTTGGAACGCTGGATAATTGGGTTTCATTTTCGGGATTAGTGGACGAGTCCGGTGGGTCCATCTCCAACTCAAAGTTGTTGTCCTGTGGGGGCATATCCTCCTCTACGTTGTAGCGTACGTCATGCTCGAAAAACTGTTCCTTCGGCAGCTTTCGATTGAGAAACGAATGGCCACCACCATTGCTGTTGGTTTTCTTTTTCATCGCTGCCAAACGGCGTCGAAACTTTGTTGCCGGAGATAGCTTCTTCTTCATGGTTGGGTACACAATTTTGGGTGAGAGTTGCTGCAGTTTAGATTTAATAACTTTACTTATATGATTTAAGATACTATGCGCTTATGGAAGACACGCTGATTTATCGATAAATATTGCTTTATCACGTGTTGTAAGTTTCAACAAACTTAGCTATATAACAACTTTCATGGAAGACAGTTGATGGATCTATGTAGTATGTTGAATGTCGCTGGAACATTCGAACCTTTGTATATCTTGACGCCTCAATCGACTTCTTAACACTATTTTTACTTAGCACTAGATGCAAATCCCAAACGCCAGGTTTGAGGGATTCGCTTTGGAAGACTTTTCAGTGATTTGTTTTGTGGATCTAGCTGTGTGCTAACCGACCGTTCACATGGTGCTTTATTGGTAGTTTTTTGTTCGTGTGAGATTACTGATTCAGCTCATCCTTAGTAGTTCATTTTCCCATCCACACTGATTACGTGCCGGTGTTTGTGGACGTCCAGGCCTAATTTTACTCCACCAACATAAATGGCGTCACATGATTGAACATTTCGTTCGCACAATAAACTCCCGCTGTGTCCGAGTTGTGGCTCCTGCTGCTTTGCCATGGTGCCGATTATCGATCCGACTGGGTTGGATTTAGAAGGTGTCGCATCATACATTGGATGCTGTAGAATCACTGCTTTAATAAACACTGGCTCGTCCATCTTTCTTTAGTACCAATGCACTCGTACAATCAACTTCATCAAACGCATCTTTTTTGGAAAACATTTTCACACTCCTTTATTCTCAATACAAGCTTCATCTTTTGTGGGTGACCATTTTGACACTGTCTTTCACTGCACGGCACAGGTTAACTTAAGTTCCATTTGTTCTTGGCTTCCGAAGCCCAAATAGTGGAAGCCATCCGCAAACCATTCTTCTCTAGCGAAAATGGTTAATATGATGGCGGAATGAAGCCGTGATGATGGAGTTTTTTCAACTGGGCCAACGAGCATGGCAAAGGATATGGGCGAGTGAGTGTCCCTCGTTGGCTTGGTCGCTATTGCGCATGATACCAACAGGAATGAACCATCGAACACATGATTGCTTCCAGTGTGATGCTGTACGCCAATAGCGTTCCCAACTAAGGAGAACCATTGATGGATGAGTAAAAATATATATTATTTTGAAAATTGTAGTACAGTATTATATGAAGTCGCTTGTAGAAAGACAACCACATCTATTTCTTCCAATGGTTTATTATTAAATAGTAATCAACTTCAGAGTTAAAAAAAAAATACATCGTCCCCCGTCCAGGGGAAGACCCAATTAAATCCAAATTTAAAGTTTATTGGAAAAGGTCTTTTCTCACCCGTTCGGTACCACATATACCTATATCTTCATTTGATGTCAACAAGCAACGATTAATTCGGGCCAGTTTTTTTGGTTGTTGTTGCTGATCGGAAAAGAGCACTCATTTAAATCTACTTTTGGATGAATTTCAAAAATGCTCCATGTGCTGCTGTTGGCACCGACATAGACCAACACACAAGAGCGATGATACGCGGGTACCCCGGCGCTTGTGCGGGGCTGTGATGTGGAAAGGTTCAATGCCGGAGAGAGAGTACATACACACACAGTCGGTGTACATAAATAGAATCATATTTTGTCAATTACGATTTCAAAACAACCATGTGCTTAGGCTGAGGTTTATGCTTATTTTTCAATCTTTCCCCGCAGCACCAGAGCGCCAGAATCGGATGGAGCGCGTATGGCGAGTACTTGTGCAAACCGTTGAGCATGAGTGTACACTCCCTCCGCCGTGTGTTGGAGAATTTCCAATTCAATCGGTGGCGGACCGAGTGCTGGAGTACCACCAGAGTAGACTTCACCACCAGTAGACTCAAAACGCTAAACTCACCGTTTTTACCATCGCCGTCGCCGATCATAGTTCCCAGTGTGTGTCTTTATTCCACTCAGAAGTAACTAAAGTGCTTCATATTCCCGCGCTTCCTTACCCGCCCCCCCTAGCCCTGCGCACGTACTTACGTACGGAAAGGGGGATGCATCTTCGGTCCTGCTTACAAAGCAGAATATCGTTTCAGCGTCGTGGTATTGTCAACCGTTTACCCCCGACGTGCGTTGTGTGGTTGTCGTCGTCATTACAATCATATTCCACTGTTTGGGTTTGAGAACATATCTTCACACACAGCGCGCTGTGTAGTTGTTGTCCGTCGGAATCAAACTCCCCGGGCAAATCGCTCTTATAGACAACTTGCCTCTGGAACGTGTAAAAACTCAAACAAACTCAACTCTCGGCCATATGTGTGGCCGTGTATGGAAGCGGCAAAGATGTACAATCAATTTAACATTCGCAGCACCCCTTGTTGCTCGCGCCTTCGCGTCCTCCACTCCTGCTTACAGCCCTTGCGCATAGCTTTGCGTGCTTTGGACAAGAGGAGGCTTGGCGACGGTGGCGGGCAGTGGCGGTGTCAAGATCATGGAAAAGGGGTATTCTCTCTTTGCCTGTTTGTCTCGCATAATTGCTTGCTGGTTTTGGTTCGTCGGCTGGCGAATAGCTGCTTCGGTTATTTACTATTCCAATCCATATTCTTCACATGCTCTACGATGTGCGCTTCATCGCATTCGTGGCATTGCCATCCTGCAATCGTTCGCTTTCTAGATAGTTCGTTGGATTATGCTACAGCGAGTTAAGCACATGTTTTGGAATCTAATAATTATTCTTCTCGGTGTGATTGTCCGCTACTTCTGTTATACTTGCATCACTGAACTATTGCGATCATATTTCACTATCTTTCAGCTTCTTCCCTTGGCACGGAGTTGTGATTGGATGGTGTCGTCACACTCCTAATTCTTATGCTCCGGTGGTGCTGCTGCTGCATCTGTTTATCTCATAGCTAATCGTTCCCACTCTGCCTGCCATCGTGCATTGGCTTGGCCCGTTCGCTCACTCCCATTTGGAGGCGCTAGCATCATTCTCGGCAAATCGAGCAGCACACACCAGCAGACAGTTAAAAAAGCATATTGGATGGTTGATTCCGTAGCTGTTCGTTTCGATTTACCACCATCATGTCATGCCATCTTCCCAATCGGATTTCTCTCGCTTTGTTTCTATCTCTCTATCCATCCATCCCTCACCCTTGCTTTGCTTATTTTTGTTTCCTCCTCAATCCTTCTCTTTCTCGCGCGCTCGCTCGCTCTCTCTTCCTATTGCACGCGGTGTTAGCCGGTTTGAACAACAAGGCCTCCTGCGATGCATTCCTCTCTCTGTTGGTTCGTCCTGCTGATGCTGATCATGCTGCTCGGCTTTGCTGCTGGTGCTGCTGCTTCTGCTGCTGTATAATTCTACCATACCCCCGGATCCAGTTCCACATTATCCTATTCTGCGCCATCATCCATCAATTCTCAAGAAGCTACAAACGAAACGGACACGCACACACTGGCCCATACTCGGGGCCCGTCGTATGGCGCGCGTACGTGTATGTTTCCGTAAAAGGGGTTCAGGTTCTTCGGCGTCGCATATCGTTTCCAACATATCGGCTACCTCGCCATCATCCATCGGGGGCCCACCACACCGCCCGCCAGTGGCCGTGTGGAGGGTAAAAAACCACATTCTCTCCGTTGTACCTCGGAGTTATTTTTGAGCATCACCAACTTAACCAACCAACCAACCAACCAACCAACAATCTCGGTTGGTAGACTCGTTTTCTTCGCCTTTTACCATACGGGAAGAATAAAGGAGGTTCAGTTCGACGTTTCCTTTTTCTCTTTACCTTCCACCGTAACTAGCTTCATGCCCGCCGAGAGACACGGACGCTGTGGGGTTTTCAAGGGGTTCGTCGCAAACACGAACCGGTATAGCAGTGCGAGGTAGGGAAAACTGTGAGGTACATATTATGTTGAGAAAACCTCAACCATACCTAAACGACAATCGACAATCCGAGGCAACGCCATTTCGGAGGGTATTAGAAAGGGATGGCATAACACCGTCGAGCTAGCAAGCAAGCAAGTAGAGTGTTAAGACCCACAGTCTGGCCGGCCGTTCGTGCCAGTGCGTCTCTCCGGCTGGTAACGTTAAAGTAATCTTTCTATTCTACGTACTTGAAAGGAACTCAATTCAATCGTTCGCGCTCAGTTCGTTCGTGGTGTGTTGTAGACGGTTGTTTGTCATTCCGGAGGCAACGACAACGGCAGCCGCCGCAATACTATAGTTGAACCCGCATCGTACCATTTGTCAGTTTTGAAGTTCTACTCGGCCCGTCAACAGTTTGCGTTTTGTTGAGCATCATTTCATCTCATACCTTTAGCCGTACCGTCGTCCGAGAACAACTACACACGGCTGCATATGTTGCCGCTGAGAACTGGCAAGATAATTGATGTTAAGTGAAAGATAGCTTTTATCCACATAACATAGACGTGAATCCATGAAATGTGTACGTAGCGAGTGCTAGAACAGCAACGTTTGATGTAAGGAAGTGTTTAACTGCTTACAGGAGAGTGTGTTCCACAACAACAACAACAAAAAAGAGACGCAAACTTGCACTTTTCTTTGCGTGAAGTGAAAATTAACTTGATCAGTGAGGACAATTCTTTCCGACACAATGTCGGAACAAAGCGATGAATCCAAGGAAATGCTCGGCGAGTACGATCGGAACCTATTGGAGCAGTTAGTGGTGAATGATTGGGGCCTTAGTGCGGCTGCATACAAAAGAATGGTTTGTAAGTATCGTTGTCTTCTCTCTGCCCACACACCAGCAAATGATTTTGTTTCGTTGTAATCAAACGTCCGCTCGTCCAGAATGCCGACGTAATGCTTATCCTGCACAGACAGGGTAATAGCGTTTTGCCATGATGAATCAGTTGTGACTAGAGGTGTAGAGCGGCATCATTATTAGCGGGCATACCGCATGGTCCTTCTGTGATCGTGTATGCTTGTGCATCCCTTTCACTGTCATTGGGCGCTACGTAATGCTTCTCTCTCCCTTTCCCATTCGAACGCATGCGTCAAGACAGGAACTTCTTTTTGTACATTTCATCTACCATCAACCGTTCTGCTTACGACGACGATCAAGTTCTCTTGTTTCGCATGCATTGCAGTTTTATTGTCCCTTTAATTAAAGGTTTTCTTTTGGTCGCTTCTTCTTCCTTTCAGATTGCGGTATAGACGAGGTCAGCTTGGTATTGATCGAGGATTCCGAAATAAATGAACTGTTCAGCGATCCTCGACTGCTCGGCCAAAAGATTCTCTTCAAGCATCGGCTCCGACAGTGGCGTCAGGATCAGCAAAGTTTCCTTAGTAATATAGCCGCTCATATTGGGGTGCCCAATGGCAATGGGACCGCCGCTTCCAGTGTTATGCCGCGTCTACAGATGCACCCCGCACTTAATGGCACACCTTCCATGTACAAACGCAAGTATCCATTCGATGCCGACCAGCAGTCAGTGTCGCATTCCACGCTGCAACCATCGGACGATGATGTCGTAAGTGTTAAGGCAGATCACGAGGGTGCTACCAGCAACGGGAATGGATCGAAACGGCGTGCCGCGGACAGGGATTCGCCGCTTATTATGCCGCCCACATATACGGCCGCATCGCTTTCCCTTATACAACCGTTGGTGAAGCGCAAGATTGAACCACCAACGCTAAAAGAACGCACTTCCGGTGCAATTGGTGATATACCGGTGCGCATCGATCGTGACAGTTTGCTACGGTTGCTGCAATCGTCACAATCGGGCCACTGGATACTGAACAGCTACAAGCCTAACGAACCACTGGAGCGACGAGGCCAAACCATCATAACGCATCTGATCGTCGATCAATTCCTGCACTTTAACATTCTGTTCAAGCACAGAATGATGAGTCATTACGCGGATGTGATAACGCAACTGTTCCCGGCGGAACTGAAGGAAATTTATTACGCCCCACGGAACACGGTCAAGCGCAACACCTCGGGGAAGCTGTTTGATCGCTATACGAATCAACGATTGCGGCACAAGGAGCGACTACCCCGGGTGAAACCGTTCGTTGCCGACGAATGGACCGAACACAAAACGTTCGCCGAGCTGGCGATCCTGAATGAGGCTATGCAAGGAGTTCGCAGTGCAGCCACAACAAATGGTGACGATGCGACGGGCAGTGAGGATGGCAACGTAAGCAACGATTTTCTACAACCCCTAGCTACGATGTACGTGGAAGGTGAAGATCACCCGACGCCCAACGACGGTGGGGCGGTTGATTACTCTACGCGAGAGGACGACTGACGAGGACTGGGGTAGCGGAAAAGTGATGTGAAACAGGAATGACGTGCCAAATTGAGTTATTATAAACATCCATTGGAAAACGTAAGGAAAAAGAACAAGTTGAACGCTATTATCTAGGGACTGGTATAACATTTTCTGTTTAGATCGCGCTGTGCCGTACGGAAACCTTTTATATGCTTGATAAAAAACCGATGCAAAAGTTACAAAAGTGTCCCATTGAGTTGGGTGTGTTGTATATTTTCTGTTGTTCAAAAGAGTGAATCGAAGAGTGATTGGATGGATCGTTTTTAAAAGAAAGATATGTTTTTACGATTGCAGCATCATCTGTGTTAGCTGTAATAATACTTTAACAGATTAAAGTAATTTATTAAAACAATACAAACGAAAGGTGAACATTCTTTTTTGCAGAATAAAAGAAAAAAGGAACGTTAAACCTTTTTAAGTAGCTTTATTTGCTACTTGTGGATCTAAAATTTGTGAATAAGAATTGCAACCTTGCCTTTATGTCCTTTCGACAGCCAATTTACAATTCGAATGCAACTTCGAACAATAAAAATTAGAATAGTGAATGATAACGGGGAGCCAAGTGAACGGTCGACTGTTTTCGTGGCTACAAATGATAATTACAGGCGATATTAAATTAACAGGATAAGGGCAGCACACGACTCATAGTAACTAAAGCACAATCAAGTTAAGCCATTTCGAATAAGTCCATTGTAGAGTAACGTTGATTAGGGAGAAAATTCGTAGTAGGTAAAGATACAAAACGCATCGTGAAGCGTATTCGTGATTACTGCAGATTACACGAGGGATGTAAATCCGCTACATCAACGTCAATAAATATGATTCATCAAAAGCTAGCATGCGTTTTTCTCATTGCGTATACGCAAAGGTAGAACAGAGTGAAAAATAACGCCAACGCACAAATACAACACCGAAAGACTGAAAAAAGCTCAACCCCTATAGAAAATATCCATTTTCAGCATTCCTTTTTTTTTGTTTCGTATACTTCCGTGTTTCCGTTACGCTTGACCGCGTGTACACCAACTTGCACCAAGTGTAATGCACGAAAAGGGATCCCGAAGCCCTTGCAGGACAGTCAACAAAGTAGGCACGTTTGTTGCGGGCAGGATTAATCATCAATCAGTGAGGGTGAACCTGTGCGCAGGTGTGAGACCCAAACCAACAAACCGCACGTGGGTAGAAATCTACTGACCTAACGGTACAGCGGGGGCTTTGGAAGGCTTCGCTCACATGGGTTACACTTTTGGATAGCTAATGACATGGGGTTTACGGCAAGAGAGTACGTTTTGTACGGTTTACTTACAGCAATCTCCCGAATTCATCCTTCGGCAGCTCAATCGTCCCGTGGTCCATCAGTTTCGATCGGTACAGCTCCACCTTGGCACGAACTTCATCCTGCCCAAGCCTAAAATGGTCGTAAATAAAATCAATACAAACATGTTACATGGGCTACACATCGCATCAACTTACCCTTGGCTTTCGAGCACTTCTTCAAGTTCGGCACATTTTACTTCAATCTTTCGCTTCCGTTCGTGGTCCAGGATGCCTTGATTCGGCTGGCGGTTCGATTGTGCGTCTAGTTTCGCTAAATCGTCTTCCGTGCGGTAGTTAATGTTATCCTTCTTTCCCGGCCGGACAAATGCTACGTTGCGCTGAACGTGACCATTGGTGCCGGATCCGCGGGGTGTAGTGAGACCGATGCCGTTGTACATTTTGCTCTATCAACGACTTGCTATTAAAAACAAGCGATAGCGGCAAATTCACTACACGAACTACACGAACTGTACCGAATCTGTTCCGTTCCGACTGATACGATCGGTATTTTTCGATGTAACGATATTCACACGCCGATACGGTAAGAACTCACTACTATCGATGCATAGAAAAAACACAGAAAAATCAATACAACGCGCCTGCCAAGAACCCGTAAGAATTTGCTTGGGGCCCGTGAATGCCGGCGAAACTCGCTGTAGATGGTTTTGCAAGGATGGATGGTGCGTAGTCGATTACGAAATCACGTACTATCACGGCTTACGATGAGCGTCCATACAACGCAAATCCTGTTCTAATCACACAACAAACCACCATTACAGCAGCTGAGCAGCAATTTTACGGAGCGTGCACTTCTGCGTCCCAGAATGTTCGGCCATCATTTATTTTTTGTGCACTTTTGCTGGTATCGCTTTTGACAGCGAATTGATGTGCGTATTTTGATAGCTGTCAAATGTGACAGTGAGCCAAGACAGCATGAGCGTAATTAAATTGAACGTTACGTAGAACGAAGCACAAACGTGGTAGCGCCAATGTTTATCATTTGTAAAATTATAGTTATTTTTTGTCCAACTATAGTAAGACACAATCATTTAATAACTTATTTATTCATTCGTGAAGAACAGCCAGCTTGTCCCTGAACAATATTCAACCGGCATGCAATCGATCCGTTACGTTACGGGATGATTTTCCGATAGCACCAACACATTTCTTTATTTACCGACCATGTTTGGTATGTCTCGTTTGCTACCAAAAAACCCTACATGTGAAATCGTATTTTTAACAACATTTGTCATCGCTAGAAATATATCACAATACACGTAACTTTACATTTTCTCCTCTCCTGAATAGATGTTATATTTCTTCATCATTCTCCAGTTGTTACAAAGTGTACTTCTAATGTTCGCTTGAAACAATTCCAGCACAAGCTTTACAGAAAGTTTCCCTGCGATGAGTGGAAAAAAAATTGCGCCAGAGAAACGTATCTGAGAAGAGTAGGAATGCAAAAGGATACGCACCACACCGATGCCGAGTGATGGGTTGCAGAATAAAGGAACTGAAACCCGCCCCCTTCACACACCGGCGCTTGCACCTTCCTTTTTCCCGCTCTGAACAACCCCGCCGTACAAACACCGGGACGGACCGGAGCGTTCGAAAAACATACAGAACTAGAGCTTTAGATGATGCCGATCTTGTTGGCAATGTCCAATGCGTCGTAGTCGCGCGTTAGTCGAACGTACGCCTTCTTCTTGCCGTCCGGTCGCACCAATGTGTTGATCTTCAGCACCTTAACGTCGTACAGCTTCCTCACGGCGGCCTTGACGTGGTTCTTGTTGGCGCGCAGGTGAATCAGGAAGACCAGCGTGTTGTTGTCCTCGATCTTCTTCATTGCTGCTTCAGTCGTCAGCGGGTACTTAATTATATTGTAGGCATCCATGCTGTTGGAGACGAAAGACGAAACACCATTAGTAAACAATTCGATGGCCACGGGAGGTTATTGGCTGATTTTGTGTGGGTGGCAACGCACAAAACAACTGTCTCTTTCATTAAGTAAGCTTCCTAGTAAGGGTGTGGTAGAAAGCAGTTGCAAATAAAAAGAGGATTTACTCTAGCATTCAAAAACATCACAAAACATCCCCACTTGGAAAGAGAGTTGTGTTTTCATAATATTTTGAAATAGAATGCCTAAGAATGGCAACTATCAGTAGGGGCTCCACACCGATTGCTATTACTTACCGGCTGCGCTTGGCGACCGACTTCCTCGGGTACTTGGGACGACGGGGCAGGCGAAGGGTCTTCGGCCGCTTGAAGTGCACCGATGTGCGAATCTTACGCAATACGGTTCCATACGGGCCCTTGATCAGCTGCATAGAGATAGAGAACAGTAGATACATGTTTAATTCCAATTCACCATGATGCGCTCGAGTTGTATGGCACACGTGCTAGTGCAGAAAACAATCACTACTCTCGGGTGGGTAATTCGTTTCGTCAGTTGGAAGTAAAGTAATAATTTCACTTGCTAGCATCAATGAGATTCCCTCTTCAGCATTTCATCATTGGAACACAATCACTTTCCATCCCGAGCTTTTGAGATACTGCAATACGCAATATAAACAACACAATTGACGATTTCTCACCTTGGTCTTGGCACGCTTGGCGCGCAGCATAGCGGTGGTACGAGCCTTCTGGATACCCTTCTGGATCTTGGCCTTGATCTGCTCTTTCGTCAGCTTCGGCCTGGGGCTCTTCGTGGTCTTCTTGCCCTTGCTGTTGATCTTTCGCTCGGGCTTCTTCTTCAAGCCGGTACCGGCAGCCTTCGCCTTTCCGCCAGCGGCAGCAGCAGTAGCTTTGCCAGCCTTGGCTCCAGCGCCAGCAGCAGCAGCCTTTGCACCCTTAGCCGGCTTGGCAGCAGCGGCCTTGGTTGCAGCGGCGGCACCCTTCTTTTCGGCGGGCTTCTTCTTGCCTGCGGTGGCGGCGGCGGCAGCAGCTGCCGGTGCAGCCTTCGCTCCCTTCTTGGGGGCGGCAGCACCTGCGGCCGGTGCAGATTTCTTGGCATCGCCGGCAGGCTTGCTAGTTCCAGCGGCAGCAGCAGCGGCCGGGGCCTTCTTCTTCGGTGCAGCCTTGCTATCACCAGCTGGTGCGGCACGCTTTTCGGCCTTCTTCTCCTCGGCGGCGGGTTTCTTTTCAGCGGCCGGTTTCTTCTCTGCAGCGGGCTTCTTCTCCGGTGCGGGCTTCTTTTCAGCTGCAGCCGGTTTCTTCTCCGCGGCAGGCTTTTTCTCCGCAGCGGGTTTCTTCTCACCAGATCCGGAAGCCGATGCGGCGGCGGCTGCCGGTTTCTTCTCTTTCTTTTCGGCCGGTTGGCCGGCTGAAATAGAAAACCACAAAGGAAACCATTATATTAAACATCCGTTCCGTACCCCGCATCACCCACTGGCGATTGAATGTCCTTTGGCATGTTGTCAGTAGCGAAGTAAATGATCTCAAACATTGCATTGGTTCAGTGAGATTCCCTCTTCGTAAACGTTCATCATTCATAAACACGTTTCTTGCAGTGTGGACACTCGCGGAAACCATCGCATCATATCATGCGTCCCCGTTTCACCACACCAAATAACCGAACGAAGCATTTGACGGATCACAGCCCTCGTGGCGTACACAATGGAACTTTAACTTGCTAATTTTCACTCAAAAATCACTTTTCGGCCCCAAACACCATTTGGCTACATGCCGCCACGGTTCGCAAACGATGTTCAATCCAACTCATTAAGCTCAAAGGACATTTTCACCGTAAAATGGACGATTTTTAGCTTACCGGGCTTCTCAGACGGTTTCTTCGGACCCATACTTGAGATGGAAAAGAGATGTCAAAACGGAGATTGCTCGCTTCTATCCTCGGCTTCCGGGACGGTGACACATGGTAGAAAGTCACATGTATTCCAAATATTATCAAGCAACACGTGTCAACAATATGGTAGCGCCTCTAGCGGATAACACGTTGAACTAGTGTCGACGTTCGACAAATAGCAATGTCGACATTGTTTGAAACACGTGTTTATAAATCGTTAGTTTTCTGTTAAACATATTTACGCAAATGAAATAGTATTCGATAATAAAAAGACAGTTGACAAGAGATGTAATGAAATAAAACAAAAAATCATCAATTTGTTCATAGAACTAGCATTGCACGTGTGAAACTTCTGTTTGTTTTCTAATTTTAAAACATTGTTGTTGCGTAATTCAATGTTCACACCATCCACCATCATTTTAATGCATTTCCTCATCGTATTAACTGCTTATCGATAACATATTTAATGCTTGCTGTCTCTAGCGCTCGATTTGCTTTAAATTCATACCTCAACAATCGTCTATAATTTTCGTGGTACGCGGGTTATCCCGTTCCCATCAGTACCCGTGGTGTGTACGTTTGCATCATTTGTGCGGAGAAAGGGGATGACCGTATGGACTGCATGATCATGCGATGCGACTGATTTATGCTGCTGTTTGTGCAGTTTAACACCCTCGGATGTAATGGCTTTCGTTCTGCTGGAAGTGTTAAGCGCCCGAAGGGTTTTCGCACGCGCACTAAATCGTTTCGCAAATGAGTATTTTAACGTTTACATTTTCTTCGACCGTACGGGACGCACCGGTACGAACACGTCCGACCATCACATTTGAGAGTGTGTTTTTTGTGCGCCGTTCTGCTTCTGGCTTTCCACACAATGCAACGGGATCCTTAACGTGTAGCGAATGTTTGTTTGACTTCCAGGATTGATTTCATTGATGTTGCTTGAAGGGGTTAATTTTTTTGGACATGACATCAACTTAAAATTACAAATTGTGCATCTGTTTTTATGTGTTGAATCGTAATCAGCATGCAGGGAGAGACAGATAGAGAGAGAAAAAAGAAGCTTTCAGTAGAATATGGCCAGCCCGTTATTCAAACGGAAGGAACTTTCCTTTTGTCACGCGGCGTTAAGCGACGTCCTGCGCTTGCATGCGCCTCCACCGTGACCCACACGGCAGCGAGATTTAGGTTGGCCATTAAAAAGTAATAAAAACGCGCCCATCATTTTACGTCCCAGCCCCGCAGAAGGATCGTCTGTGTGTGTGCGGTGGCTCGTGAAAAGGAATCAAAACATATTCCGAAACTTGTAGCGTTTTTGTAGCGTGCTTTTTGGCGTCGATCGCCGTTCACTATCGGCAAGCAGGAAAACGATCATGCGCAGATCACACTGATCATTCTACCATCGTTACGGTTTGACATAAACCCGATGCTAAACAGTTGTCATCGAAAGCAATAAAAGCACACTTTTTGAGGGAGCCAAATCGAAACAAGTTTTGAGTGCGGAATTTATTCTAGCCACCCATTGAGAAGCTTCATAGTGTTGCCATAGAAACCATTACCATTATCAGCTGAATAGTTGAGTCCGTAAGCACGCACACGTGGTTTTATCGAACCGAACTACCATCACCACCAAACGCGTTCCTTCACTCTCCACAGCGACTGAGCAATCTGTAAGTTTGTGTCTGTGTTTTTTCTCTTTTCTCTTTAGTTTGTTGATATCAAACGTAAATCCTGCAGGGATGGAACAGGCAGAGAAGCAACGCGGGGAAGATTATAAAATAATTTTATGATCGAATTTTAAAATCTTTTAAAACGATCGTAAAACTCCCCGAACGATCGATCGTAATGTTCGGTGCTATCGGTGCGTCGATCACCGGAAAATTAAGCGACCGCGGGAATCACATGCAAATGCACAGATTATGGTTGTTGTTGTGCTCTTTGCTTTAATAGTCCCCCCCAGCATGACAGCCTCCTTTACAGCCGATAATAGTATTTGATGTTGATGTAAATCAGTGTTACCGGATCGATCGTGTGAACTATCGGCCACACACAGCGATGAGCAAACCGTTGATCGTAGTGATGGTAGTGCGCACTACATTGTTACTATTTGTCTGCTCGCTCAGTAGCCGAGATATCCCATACGGCGTACACGTGTCAGAAGATCGGGTGTCGTCACCAGCTTGGAGTAAAGGGCGGATTGTAGTTCACGGTACTGAAAGTGTGGTGGAAATGGCATGTCCTCCAGTGCACAGACATGTGCTTTACCTTCCGCATCGCCAACCAGCAGACTGCGGCCACAGTTCGTAAACCGCACGACGGTTAGGGCCGTCGTTAGACTACCGAGCGTGGATACTGAGGCTGGCTTCGAGCTGCGTCGTTTCAGATCCCACAGCTGCACACCGTTACGCGTAACGCTGGCAATGATGGTGCTGTTAGTCGGTGACCAGTATGCAGCCTGGATCGGTGCAAAGCCCGTACTGAGCGTGACGATCGGCTCTGGCAGATCTTCGATCCAGATGCGTATGCTCCAGTCACCGCTACAGGTGAGAAAAATCTTCGGACTCCACGGTGAGTATTCGATGCAGAAGATACCCCGGCTGTGCATCTGCAGCACACCTAGATGCTGAAAGGGATCATTAATACTGCACCAGTGCACCGCACCCTCATCCGTCCCGATGTAGTATTTGTCCTTCTGCACCGGATGAATCGTTACACAGAGTGCCTGCGGATGTAGATCGGACTGTATCTTAACGGACTGCGGATCGTTGGAGTCCGCTTGTCCTTCGAGTGTTCCTTCTACCCGATCCAATCGCAGCAAAGGGTACGGCAACAGATACTGACCGATCGTCAGCGTATACTTCATGACCCAACCGTTCTGCGATACGGCAATCACTTCGTCCTTGTTTTCGTTGTCAAACTCAACCCACTTCAGATCCCAAATCGGTTGGTAGACGGGAAACTTGTCCCTGTTCGACACTGCCAGCGGTATCTGCGTGTTGTCCGTTATGTCACGAATCTGCACCAACCCATCGTACATCCCGATGGCCAGCAGTTGAGGTGTACGCTGCGAAAAAGCCACACACGTGACGGGACAATCAAACCGATAGCGTCGCTCGGGATTTACTGGATTTTTAATGTTCCACACGTACACGAATCCATTGCCACGATCGTCACTGCTGGTGTGACCGTAGATGCCGTAAGCGATTGCAACGATGTCTCCATTCGCGGGACACCAGCTGGCACAAGCTACCGCTTTGCCGAGTGTCTCCACCGTCCGGTACGTCCACAGCACCTCCAGCCGGTACAGATACCGTATATCCTCCCGGCACGGATCCGGTGGGTACATGTTGCGGAAACGGATCTGCTGCTCGCGGTAGATATTGCCCGCCAGTAGGCGCTGCAGTATCATGGACGAGAGATGGAAGTTCGGATTGCGGTTCAGGCGATCGTCAATGTCCTCCATGCCCTCGCGTGAGTACGTGGTAATCTCCAGCTTGGACGCGGAATCTGCCACATTGATTTCCTTCGTGTGACGTTCGAGATCGTTGTACGTGTCGTACATGTCGTAGTTCGATACGAACGATGCCACATCCTGCCGGTGTATGCACTCCGTGTTGACTGAGCGCGATTTGCACGGCAGGTCACGGGTTTGCGCTTCGGCGTCCGCCGTCCGGCGAGCTTTCGGGCGTGTCTCGAACAAACGGTTCTGCTCCTTCACGAGATCCGCCTCTTCCGCGTCCAGCGACACGACGTGACTGGGGTTCTCAAACAGCACAATGTCATCGGTTTCCGTCAAGCGTATCTTGACGTGGTAGGTTTTCTGGCCAGCCTCCAACGAGGGACTTCGTCGATCGATCACACCCTCGTAGTTGGGCTGGTGGTCAAGATTGTCGAAACCATCCGGTTTATCAGCGCTCTGCCAAAAGTACGATTGGACATTAGTAAAAAAAGAGCTATTTTCCTCCAACATCCCCACAAATCACTCACCGGTGTTGTACCGTCCTCCATTTTGTCAGTAACGGGTTGAAAGTGTTCACGGAAACGACTCCACAAGAAAGCTTCCTCCCCGAACAACGGTGGCGCAAGATTGCTGGGCGTTCGATCAACGCCATCGACGAGAATCTAAAGGTTCGCCAGAAACGACGAGAAACAGTTTGCTTAGAGACGAAAACAACCCTAGTAACGCCTCGCGAATTGTTTACTAGCCAGGCCGGTTACTTGGTGACGGTACCTCTTGCTCGTTCCGTTCCTTCAAGCGGTTCACAATATCCACCACAAATTTACTGTCACTTGCAGCACCGGCACTCAGGGATGCGGAATAGAATTTGACCGATTTGCCAGCGGCTTCACGACCACCTGGGGACATTCTGTTTTTTTTTTCGTTAAAAGTAAACACACACACGCAAGCAGTATTCGGATGTTTCGGAATGCACAGTCACAGTAGAGAGCAGTAGAAGGGCAACGCTTGCTGAGTTTATAGAATAAGATAATAAATTAGTTTATTGTACAGTTAAAACACTTCAGAAACTTTCTCTCTTTTTTCTCCTTTCGTAGAAAGTATAAATCTGTAAAGATGGACATTGAAGTGTGTTACAAGGCCTGATATATTAATGGTATTTTTCGTGGTTGTAGTAAAGAACTTACTCAGTAAACTATTGCCGTTAGGTTGTAATAGCGATGCGTTCGACTCCATCGCACGTTGGACGGTGTAGTCGAAGGCGAGTGCCGTCATTCGGCGAAACAATTTGATAACATTCTCACCGGTCCGTGCCGAAACTGGCCAGTACTCGGCATTGATATCGTACGCCATCTTGATTGCTTCCAGCTCGATATCACAGAGTGCCTGATTGCTCTGAAAGCGAACGACAGATAAATAGAGAAGCACTAGAGTTAGACGAGAAGTTGGGCTAGCCAGGTGGCAGCAAGATCAACGCACCAAAAGATCCTTTTTTGTGCCAACGAGAAATTTTAGCACTGGTCCCGGGTTTAGATGCAGTGCCTCGTCAAGCCATCGCTTTCCGTTGAGCAGGGTTTCGGGGCGTGTCATATCGAACACTACCACCACGACGCTGGTGTTCCGGTAGTACGACTGTGCGATACATTTGAATCGTTCGTGTCCTGCCGTATCCCATCTGCAAGTATCACGCAATTAGTAGGTGTCAATGACCTAGTCACGTTTGTGCAACTTACATCTGCAGGTTGTACGATTGATTCAAGATCTGAAACCGTTCCACCTCAAAATCTAGCCCAATCGTAGCGGTATAGTCACCGGCAAACGATTCGTGACAGAAGCGGTTCACCAGCGATGTCTTCCCGATCGACACATCGCCAATGAAGATGGCCTTGCACGGGGGAAGCATAAATGGCACTACCGCTTGGGCCGCACGCTTGGTGCGCTCGCTAAAGTCCAGCTCCCGGTAGGGTGTCACCTGGCAGCTGTACGGTCGGGGCAACTGCTCAATCCGACGCGTTCCGTAGTCTACATTGTTGTTTAGCACCTCGTAGCTAGCTGGCTTGGGACGTTTATTTTTGCGATAAATTGGCATAGTTTGTGAAACTGTGAAACACTTTGGTGACTGCACTGCTGGCTGCGTGTAACGAACCGCACTGTAACAGAATTCGAACCGAACTGCGTGTGCCCGAGGACGAATACCTGCGGGCAGCGTTCTAGGATGCACGCGATACGTACACCATTCCCTCGCAAGGACCTTCGTATAGGGTGAGACACCGGAAAGACACGCACCAATACATATCGCTACACACGGGACCGGCAGCGCCGTAGCAACCGTCACAATAGGGTAGTTTCGTAGAGTACTTCCAAAGGGAGACATGAAGATTCGGGAGAGCACGAGCGAAAAAGAGAGAGAGAAAACGAATTTAATAGAATTGTTGTAGATTACTTGGTGCAGCGTGCTCATGAGTATTGGAAGGTCTTGCTGTCAGTTCCATATCCGATCTACTTCACCGAGCAGAAGGCTCGATCGCGAAGTATTAGGCCACGGATACGCTCGAGTAATCCGTCGGTCGCAAGGTGCTCTGTTTAAAAGGAAAATGGAGAAAGCATAGAGAATAAAAGAGAATAAAGCAAACAGGATAACAGATACACGCACACGTCGTAAAGGTCGATCAACACATATGTGTTCCGGGGTGATCGTTCGCTTCGGCGGCTCGCCTAGACGGAAATGGACGAAATAACAAGCGAGAAACCCCGCCGCCGCTAGGGTCAACGCCAGGTGGCATGAGGTGCGAATGTTGCGAACAAACTGAATCGAATCATTCTACCATTCGAACTGTTCGAATCCTGCGTATGTATGTCACTGAATGCAATAGCGCTAGGTAAACAGCTGTAATGCTGCAGGATGGCCGTGTAACAGGATCTCTTGAGATGGATGATGAATCGTCTTAAGAAATTGGTATGATCGACAACATATTGTATGTTACGCGTACCAGCACAGCTGTCTTTTATCCTGTGCATTAGAAGCAAGAGGGACTTCTATGAAATCTTACCGTACCAGATTAGCTGTGTTGATAAACGAAAAATAACGTAAACACTTTCATAGAAAAAAATGATCGCATTCTAGTGATATCTATATTAAAAACTGAACTGCTACCAAACCGGATTTACACGATTGTTACGGACGTGTGTGAAGTAGAGTCATCAAAAGGCCACATTTTTAAGGCATTCATTCTTAATCATGGCTGTTCGCAACGCTACATCGTGCGTAGAGGCGTATAGAACAGGCATTTGGAATAAATTTACCGTTCGATTGAGTTGAATCTTATATATCGATATGTGATGCATGGGGACGGTACTGCAGTATGCCATTAGCCAGTTTGCTTACTTATCAATATATTTGCTTCGAATTTTAGCGAATGTGTACAAGATGCTCGGCCTACAAGGAACGCATCATTGTTGCAATGGATGTCAATGGTGAAGGTACCACGTTGTTCAGGGAAGATCAACCAACCGTGTAAACGTTTGAACCTCACTATCACATCGATTCTGGAAGTCTGGAATTTGGGTGGAAGTCTTGTGACAACGAAGAATTATTTTCAAACATTTACGATCTTTGGATAATACGGCTTCCAGCCGTAATAATGGAATAAATAATTTACGATATTTGGCGATCGAATATGTAGAGTATACGGTTTCGTCCGCTGTGATGGAGAGCTTCCCAAATCCAGGTCAGTTTCTGGAGATTCCTCGCAAAGAGGAATTGACTTACTGGAGAACATCTTCTTCATCAAAGGTTTTACAATCTCGAGAGGCCTTGGCATGCCATTCCTGGCTTCTATGACCTGAGTTTACCCTTAACAAAATAGTTAGCCCTGCGTACAAGCCGTAGCAGTTCAAGCTCTTTGGAGGCCCCTGGCGGTATGGTGGTTTAGACCGCCAACATTATGACTCCTTGGTCCTTGATCAAAAGGTGGGCTGTCCCCGTTAAACGACGAGGCCTCCGTAATCGGCGAGCCTCCTGGCGGCTGCCAACTCCGCCCTTAGGTTAACCCGCCACTGCGTACAAGAGAATGTCCCGGATGGGATTCGAACCTCTTTCCAGCTGGGATGGGTGTCGCCCGCTGCACTGAAGAACATGGATATATTTAATATATATTTGAATATATATTTGATTCCGATAGTTATCTCAAATTGCTCGAATTTCTATCAGCATTTTTTTGAAATTGTTTATAATCGAAGATCAAGTGGACGTATAAATGGTACATTTTGGAGGAATATTTGAAAATCTGACCAATATTTATCAAGAACGCATTCCATTAATATTTTTATTAAGAGCTTTTTTCACAAGAGCAGTCATAAATTGTATGGAGTCAATAATATTTTTGCAATAATATTTTTTATCTCAATTAGTACAATTGGAAAAATATATATTTTCAATTGCAAACCTCAAGTGCCTATTCAGTGTTTGAATTGCAATCTATTTAATAAAATATTCTGTTTTCTTAAATTAAATATCCCAAGGTTTACCATCCCTGACGTTGCTCATCCTCATTCGCTACAACCATCGTTTCGATACCATATCTGCGGTTCTAGTGCAGGTTCTTATTAAGCGGTTCTAGCATTTCGCACGCTACCTTCATTTTCTCATCCGTTTCATTCATGACGGTTGGCTCGTGTTCCGACAACCGTTCCATCGATTCACTTAAGAGAAGTCGAACTAGTTTTATATCAACCCTCCACGGTGACTCGTTCAACGTACATCGAATGGATTTGTCGCTTTTCTGCGCGTGGTCGGATCGGGTGCTCATCATATTTGCAACGATGATTTATTTGTGTTTATTTATATACCCGTTGCCGTTCCGTGACAGTGTGTCGTCCATGGGTCGTCCTCCACTGGCACTCATCGCGGCAGCATCTCGTTGCATCGATCATCGACGTGCAGTGGCGTACGTAATAGGCCGCGACAAGGAACCGGCAGCGTTGACCGTGTGCTAATACGTGCGCCTCATTGCATCGTGGGGCAGAAAAGTTGACGTAGGGTTAACCCTCTACCATTCGCTTCGTTACCCGGGTTGGGTGCGATTTTTACGACAGTGTCGGCTTTCTGTCGGTGATTTTTCCGCTCGGACTTGTTTATGGTGCATCGCTGTGAATGGATGTGACCGGTGCACCGAAAACATCCCTGCCTTTGTTCATTATCAATTCCATATTTTGCATCTCATTCGCACAGTGCGATGGGAATGGAGGGCGGGTTCCGTTTGCATTTTCATTTTCTGTGTTGGCGTTGACTTCATTTCGCGCACCAGCATTACCGCTTGGTAGCGCATTTGACGTGGGCCCTGCATATGATGATGAGCTAGGATGGTGGATTGGAGTGAGAAAGCAAAAAAAAAAACTTCAAATACCTCAGACCGTCTCCCCCATTCGATGACACGAGTGACGTCGATGTGCGAGCGGGAGCGGATGAAAAGTAACAACAGCAAAAAAA